>CACSLK010026072.1:9856939-9867790 GCA_902706635.1 Striga hermonthica
CACTTATTCACCAATAGTATATTGACACGTGTACTAAAATAAATATCCAATTTGGACAGGTGTCAATACATTAAGTGGTGAATAGCTCCATAAAAGAAACCATCTGAAAGCTCCATAGAATTTTTAGTAAGTCTTATTCCATATAAAAGTTTTCAAACATAAGACATTATTTGAGTTTCCCTTTAAATTTTTACATCGGAAACTAAAAAAAAGATAATACATTTTTCTTGGTTGTCATCTAAATTGAAAAATCCTACGAAATTATATGTACAAATGATTTTTTTTCGCGCTTGTGAGCCTTGGATTCAAATTCAAATTAATGGAATGTAAGAAAATCCACATCGTATAACGATAATAATTGAAAAATAAAAACATACAATCGATTGGGAAATTGAAAGAGTTCAATCCTAATCTATATCTATATAATGAACCAATCCTTATTGCCATAATTGGCATGATTTTAGGCGGAAAATTTTTTTCGTCTATATTTGGCACTTAATTAATACTATTCATTTATTAGCAAATTTTAGGCATGAAAAAATATAATTAATTTTTATACACTCAATTATTGTTATTGATTAACTACAAAATGACTTAAATTGAAATTTTTACAGTAGATTTATTATATACATTTTCAATAAAATCTTATATTAATTTAATAGTTATTATTGACACAATTCAAAAATTATTATGAAAATTGATTTGATTAAATTTATCATCATTTATGGTTGTAGGTATTAATCTAATTAATTATATTCACTATTCAGATGTACTTAAAATATTAATAAAATAACTCTGTTTAAATCATAATAACTTAATAAATTATTCAAAATACTAATAAAATTTTCTAAATTTAGTCAATTTAACAACAAAAAGGTACATCCACATTGAATATATCATATGCATTGATAATACTATTGACAATTTAAATATATACTTATAAAAATAAAATTTGATGGTCGAGTGCAATTAAGAATTATAAATTTCACCTTACAAGTATTTAGGGACATTAAAAAACTATTAATTTTTAAAAATATATATTTTTTTCTTATATACTATTTTATAAAAAAAAAAAATAAGTTAATAAAAAAGTAATGTATAATAATTCAAATTATGGCACTTGATAATTCTAGAAATATATATTATATCTAAATATTAAGACAGATACTATGTAACTCACTATATAGGCCGAAAAAATAAATTAAAGAAATGAATATAAATAAAAAATATAAACATAAAAATAAAATATTTAACCATAAAAAATTTGTGTGTTGCATAGGGATTAAAGTAACTAAAAATTAAAACTTATTTATCAAGGTTTTAATATTTAATGCACTTAATAATTATAGCGGAAGATAAATATTATGAGTTAAACGTTGGTCAATTATCAAACAATGTGCAACTTATGAATTGTTGAAAAATTATAAGACTATGATAAACGATAATTTTATAAGTACATACAAGTAATTTGTATGGAATATAATATGATCTCATACATTTACAATATTTTATAATCTTATAAGTAATAAAATTTATATATTAAATAGTAAAAAACTACCAAAAAAATATATAAAAATAAAATTATCAATAATAGTAAATGAATAAATTTTATTTTATTACTGAATATAATATTGTAGAGGATATAATTTTATATTGTCTGAAATAATTTTATAATATTTAGATAAAAAAATATTTTTTGTATTGCACCCCGTGCATCGCACGGGTATCAACACTAGTACAATGTATGCCAAGAATCCAAACTCTGGGAAAATTGAAATATGAAAAAATCCTACAGAACTATATCTACAAATGATTTTTATTTATTTATTTATTTGTAGTGTGTCTGTGAACTTTGGAGTCGGTATCGGGCAGCTTTTGATGTATTCCAAGACGATGTGATTGTCTTGCACAAGGTTATCAAAATCGCGACTTTGAGTCGTAGAATCGCCGATTCTACTCAAACTCACAAAATTGATTCTAAGTCGCTCAAAATCGCAAAGGACTGTAGAGTCGCTACAGAATCGGTAGAATCGGTCAAAATCGTAAAATCGGACCGATTCTACGACTTTGACCGATTCTGTGCAAAACTGAAATTAATGTACTAGAATTAGATTTTAAAATTGGGTTGCGTTTGGGCACTTGGGCTGTTTTTTTTTTACACAAATTGGCCCAAAGAAGCATAAAGATTTCCTTCTCTTGGCCCAATACAAATCAAATTAATTAAAAAAATTTAATAAAAACCCAAAAAATTCTAAAATCCTAATCTCTAATCTGCTCTTCCCGTCTTCCGTCGCGCAACTTCTTCACCTCCATCCCTCACCGGCCGACCGTCGTACTCCAAGTCTCCGACGTTAAACTCAAATTCATCTCTCTCTTACTTCTTCTTCGGCCTCCAATCCTCCACAGTTCACAGGGTTGTAGCCTCCCACAGTCCGAACTCTGAGTCTCCGTCGTTAAAATGGCTCGGCCTCGACGCCTGCGTCTTCTTCGTCCGAGCAGTGATGGTGATGGTGATGGTGATGGTGATGGTGATGGTGATTAGTTTGGTTATATATTATAATTTGAACTTGTGTTTTTTTGTTTTACTAGTATGTTATTTCACTAGTAGTTTGAACTTTGAAGTGTGAAATTATGTTATTACACTATTCACTAGTATGTTATTTCACTAGTAGTTTGAACTTTGAAGTGTGAAATTATGTTATTTCACTATTCACTAGTATGTTTGCCTTTTGAACTTTGGTGATATTGAACATTGGATTCTCTAATTTGTCTATGTATTTGTAAGTGTTAACTTTGAACGCGCAGAGTGTTAAAGTTTGAACATTTATATTTTGAAAAACAAGTGGTGATTTTTTAGCATTTTGATACATATTCTTGATGATTACCATAAAGCCTGTTAAAATAATTAATTTTAGACGTTTTGAGTAGAATCTTACGATTTTACGATTCTGATTCTACGATTCCAATTCTGCACCCAAAACGATTCTACGTAGAATCTTGATTTTGAAAACCTTGGTCTTGCATGAATCTCAATAAGTACACATTCAAAATAGGATAAAAAATCCATCACGATGCATTTTTGTGAGGACCCGTCGATTGGGCGAAGCCAGTCGTAGGAGCGACAGGTGTAGAAGACTGGAGAATAGTGCGTGTGTGCTCGCCAGCGTGGAATTGGTTGCACCGCAGGCGTGATGCCCCCATGCAACGCCTATGTGCGATGTTCGTGGCGCGCTCCCCGCAACCTGGCAATTGGTCCCTTCCCATGAGACTCGATCTAGTGAATTATGGTCCGTTTCCAAATATGGTACCGATGAAAAATACTCGAACTATATTTTCCACAAAATAAAATATAAAAAATGACGAAAAATACAAAAAATACATGAATAACACGAAAACACATAAATGAGT
The DNA here is from genome assembly GCA_902706635.1 of Striga hermonthica. Classification (NCBI taxonomy): domain Eukaryota; kingdom Viridiplantae; phylum Streptophyta; class Magnoliopsida; order Lamiales; family Orobanchaceae; genus Striga; species Striga hermonthica. The sequence continues at coordinate 9,860,348 of CACSLK010026072.1, forward strand.
AAAAACAACTCGATGGACCTAATATACCAACATAAAAATACATAGTAAATCCCCCACACCAACATTTTTCTTGTCCTCAAGCAAATAACATTGCACACCGTATATGAAGAAAGACAATTAAACTCGTTTGTTAATGTCATAATGTGTAAATTTCTTATCCACCCAATAATTTTGATTGCCCAAATCCTAGTTTGTAAGTATTTTTCCCACGACACGAGGTCATACAAAATGAGACAATGGTCCGAAGTTATTCCACACATAGCCTTCTCGCCACAAGCCATTTTTATAAGTCTACCCAAATGAGTTTTAAGAAATTCCCTTCTTTTATTCTATTTCTTTTACAAGCCAATTTTTTCTATATAAGTCTTTCGGATAACATTATGTGGGGGAGGGGGTTGACCCGATCTTTCTAGACTGATTTATTGTGTTCACCACCACATTCACGCTGAGGCGATTGTAGCATAATCCTTCCAACCAACACAAAACCCTTACGTTATTTATTTATTATATTTTTTTAATACTATTTTTTTTTTCAAAAGCAGCCTGGATATCTTATCTAGGTTTATTCTTCGAGTTTTAGGCATGAGTCTCCTACACTGGTTCACTTGAGACCACTGTAAATAGTGATCAACACACTTGTAGTCTGATCCTTTTGGAACCACATGAGCTTTTGACTTTATTTCTTTTAAGAGAAATCTCAAGAGACAGACTAAAAAAAATTCGCTTAGAGCATTCGCCAATCAGACTATCATAAGGGAAAAAGCCAAACAACCGACTCGTGCCATGTGTCCCATACCAAAAGGTCTTCATACGTCTAAGAGCACCAGGATTCAATTCATCAAATCACACACAAGATGAATATAATGAAGATGTACTTTCAAGCGTCATGATAACAATATCGACCAAGCATCATACACCACGTAGAAGAATCAAAACAAAACATATAAAGTCGTAAAAACTAGACCAGTCCACCAAGTAAATGAAAATAAATAACAAAACTGATGCAACTAGACTGATCCACCACATAAAGAATAAAAAGTACAAAAAAATCTCCACCAAACCCAAAATAAGATAATGTCTTCATTGCTTCAACAAATAACCGCAGAGTAAATAAATGAATCTTGCAAAAATAAATACTACATATCAACGAATGAAAGAGCGCACGATTCAAAATAAAAATAACATAATAGAATAGCTAGCTGGAAATGATGCAGAATGTAGAAAAATACAAACTCAGAATTAGTCGTGATAGATGATGGGACGTCGAGAATAATCCACCATGTGAAAGCCACTCCCCAACGCGTAACCCAACAATTCACAATATACCTCATGAGAAAATCAATCATCTGCTTTTTATTGTGAACTCGTACCTATCAACACATCTACAGAACAACAAAGCCAATTATACAAAAATTAAAACTGAAAAAGTATGAAATAAAAAAAAACTAAGAAATTAGTAAAGAGAATTTGGGTTGCCTCTCAAGAATCATTTGTTTAACGTCATTAACTTGATGAAATCGATGTTGAATCTTTCCGAATCCAAAAAGAAATGACAATCATGCCATGCTTTTGTGTTATCTAAAAGTGGAAATGTAGGGAGTGTGGCATAAAGGCGGACAAAGTGGACTCAGGTGGATATGTTCTTCTGGAAATAAGCATGGGAACCAATGATGGTCAAAAAGTAATTTAGAGATTTTCGCATCAAATCTACATAGTCATCCTCGAGAATGTGAAAGTGTCGGTGGAGCATGTCGATCTAAACCCAATAATAATATACGTGCTGAGTGACGGCACAAATGCGGAATTCTCCAACTTCGGCTCAAGAACCTCCTCCAACGGAATATCACTCTCGTGATGTGGGAGCGCATCTTATTTTTCTTAGTCTTTCCAATATGCATTGGATTACAAGTTTCGTCCCCATGCGTATGATAGATCATCGATAATTGGCTCATTGACACATGTCTCGATAGAGTGAATCATGTTGTTTGCCTCTCCAATTGCACACTCAGCCGAGCACAACTATTCTCAATCTCCTCATTTTGGGTGTCTTGGGCTATCATATGAGTAACGATGATATCAAGGGTTTTGGTATATGCTAAAGTTTCCTCCCGAGGTTCACTCTCATACATAGATACACTTTGCACAGTGACCTCGAGAGAGGAATTGTAACTCGATTCTCAATAGCACAAATGAGCTCTACTAGGTTCTTTAGTTGGGCACTCAATCAAGCATTTCGAACCTCAATATCTTCCTCTCGGGCTGCTCTGGTAGTAAAAATACTGAGAATCTGGTCAAGTTTTGCACTATACTCCGAGGAGTCCATGCAGGACTCATAATAATGCTCAATCGGTACTGAATCTCATTGCTGCTCATAAGGTATAAAAATGATTGACCATTGTGCTTGGGGTAGTAGCTCGACCCATTATTCCAAGAGTAAACGTACAAGAAGGAGAACACGTGGTTTGAGTTCCTTAAGCTCCTTAGTCAAAATCTATGCACGCAAAAACAGAACAACTACTCGATGCCATGAAAAGTGAAAAGAGAAAGAAAAGCAAAGGAAGAGGCAGAAGCACAAGAAAAAAAAACACAAATCCAAATAATCACAAAATAAAGAGAAACAAATAAAACCACCACCAAATCCAAATATTCTACTTGCCTTCCCCGGCGATGCCAATTTTTTGTGGAAAATTATTATTTCTACCCAATATGGATTGAATCCTGACCTCGGGTAAATCTCACAGGAAGACGTCACCGGCGGCCACTCCCCTGTCTCAGCCCCGGGAGATGGAGGAGGAGAAGAAGATAAAACTGGCAGACCCGAGAGCGCTAGCGTGACCGCTACCCCATCAAAAAAATCACCACCAAGACAATCGACAAGCCTAATCAAGAGGGTTAGCCAAATCGAAAGAGGTGACATAACAACCCGAAGGGTGAGGGCTGCCGTAAGGGTATTTATTGTATTTTTGTGCTTATTTTTGTGTATTTTATGTGCTTTAGTAGAGTCTTTGTAGGTTCGTTTTATTGTCGACCGGTCCATTTTATCGTATTTTGTGTATTTTTATTCTTGTACGGTGTTTTTGTGTTTTGGCGTATTTTCTCATATCTTTTGGTGTTGATTAGGTCCATTTTGCCGAGTTTGAGAAGCCAAGTCATCCGTGCCGATCGATCCGTGCCGACGGATCTAGCCGACCTGATCGAGCCACCCGAGCTGTTCCGAGCCATGACTGGGTCTGGACCCACGCACCTGTCCCTGCCCAAACGCCTGAAGAGAACCGCCAGTGCCCGTGCCAGCCCGCGACAGCGGGTCATTTAGCCACCACACGAGTGTTTTTGAGTAAATCTGTGTATTTTTAGTTTGCGTATGTGGTGTAGCTATAAATAGACATTGTGTTTTGTATTTTTGGACACCACCCCATTTTCCAACTTTTTAGTTGGAAATTTCTCCCTATTTTCTCTATTTTATTTTTATGCTTTGGTTGGAGTTCATGACTTAATTTTTCCCGACGAAATTCTGGCAACCTTATTTTTAATCAAGACTCGAGTTTTATGCACTATTTTCGTCCGAGCATGCGATATGAGAGTAAGTACCTTGCTTAGGGTATACTATTTCGAGTTTGTTTTTCGAATTATGTGTTTATGATCGATTCTAGTGCTTTTGTTTATTTTTGTTGCTTGCTTATGTGTGATAGGAATTCAATACATGTTTATCTTGTGTAAAAGTCTCGACTTTGTGCAAAGCGTGATGATTTTGTCAAGAAGGCTCATGTTAGATTATCTAGAATCAATTTGCTCACATGTTTCTCTTTGTTTATTTTCATTTTCTTGAGTTGTGGAAACTCCGGTGAACCAAAGATTCGATCTTTCTTCCAAACAATGCATCTTTCATCTTTCGCTTTCAGATTCTCAGTTTAATTTCATGCAAACAAATCCCTTCAAGCGAGTAGAATGTTTAGGAATTTATTTTCGGTTATGTGAATTGACGACTAGATAGTCAACGAAGCTCCGAACAACCTTCCTTGAGAAACACGACCCGAGGTCGGGATTTATTCCGTACTCGATTAAAAACTACAAACAAAGGGTCATTGCCACGAAGGTACTGGAGCTGCGGCTGAGAGGAGGCTACAACCAGGAGATTGGAATAGACAAGCTGCTACAGTAAAAGGGGAATTAGGGATTGTCTTTTTGTTTACGCCTTTATGAAAGGGTTAAAGTCCTGAATTAAATAGTGCAATATTTATTGGTTCATTTCTTTTATATCATTATATTTTTCTATATTTGACATTTAAATAAAGAATAAAAGTTCATATCTAGTGGTTAAAATTAATTTGTAGTTAAATAAAAAATAATAATTTAAATGCATATACTTAAAATCAACCTTTATGTTAATTCAAATGTGCTCAGCCTAAGTGGCAGACTCGCACGTTTAAGAATCATAAATACCATAATATCATGCTTTGTATTTGAGTTAGGATAAAAATTTTGAAAACATAATTGGCTTGAAAAGTGACATAAATAACTTTTTTTCCATACATTATTGTCTCTCATCAATCTCACTTCATTATCAAATTTGTCTTTAATTTAAAGATCACACAAAATATTTGTTCATTTTCTTAATTTAACTAAAAATTTATCTATTTTCTTTTTCCAGAACGATAGAAAAACTATTATAAATCATAAGCGCACAATGTGCGAATAAAAATACAAAGCTCCCAACGGGAGAATAAAATGGGAGGACAGGTCAGAAGACCGCCTAGAATCCCGCTAGCAACGCTAGAATAAAAACTCAAACTACACAGACCAACTACACGACCACGACCCCAAAGGGGTAATAAAAACACTACAATAAACACAACAAACAACACAAAGACCCCAACAGGGTAATACCGAGTGTCGGGCCCCAACAGGGTAATAAAGGTGACACTCGGAGGCACAGAGGTCAAATGGCCCAAACCTAAAACACAAGAACAACACGGACACAAGAACAAACAGACATAGCACAAAAACAACACATAAAACTAAGAAGAAACACACAAACAAAAGCCCTCCCTCAACAGTTGATACTATCCAAACTAGCAGCCATCAAATCAACCCAGGTGAAACCCACCGCTTGAGAAAGACGACCCCTCCACTGCAATTAAGCCTAGCTGAATCACAACTCAAACCACGAATCCACCTAAAGCCAATTCTACCCCACACCAGAAAATACCAAGAATCTCCCAACATGGCCAGACCAATCCCCCTAACACCTAAAAATTTATCTCGTTCATCATATTTTTCTATTTTTTTTTAAATGACTCTTTCTACTCGGCCTGCTCTGGGCTTGAGCTTATCTCTCTACCCGACTTGCTATGTGGGTTTTGGTTTACTAAGGACTTACAAATGACGGGGTATGTTGGAATATCACTTGTAAGTTGTCCCACATTAATTTTAAAAGAAAATGGGCCTAGTATATAAGCCTAGTGGGCTAGTATTCTTATCACCAATTGATTTTGGGATGAAACCTCACTAAGGTGCATCTAGGCTAACCATCTGATGGTGCGATTCACTCGGTAGGAATGCACCCTCTTCAATTCCCCCAGTTCTAATAACCATCTAGTATTATTATATGCAAATATATTTATAATATTTCTGTAAAAAAAAAAAATATATCCAAATAGCTTACACGACACGCAATGCAATTTACGCTACGAAATATAAATGCCAAAACGTGACTAATTTTGTTATACGCATTTTAAAACACTGGTCACAAGTACAAGAAAAAGAAAATTCGAGGGTTACTTTTATATAATTAGTACTTGCTAAATGCATGAATTTGGGGGGAAAGTGTCAGATTAAATTTCCTATTTTTGTTGCTAATGAGTTGGGAGATTGTTATGTGATGCAATTATGATTTGAGTATTGAAAGTAGTGGTTGAACTATCTAATGACTGTGAGTAACCCCTTTATTTATTTTTATTTTCGTAAAATAAATAATAAATGTTAAAATTTTAATGATATTTGCCGAGTGAGCCTCTAACTCCGCCTATGTTGTCTCAACATAGCAGATTCCAAGTTCTTGTAAATGAGGAGGGTTGTGATAAGTTTGACGAGCCAACGTAAAACTTAACTGTTTTGTGGAGATGAAACACACTTACTTGGGACAAAAAAACTATGTTGTTGTTGTCGTCGTCGGGTGAGCCTCTTTCTTGTTCCTTTTAGTTAGGTTTTCACTTCGCTATCGGCAACATCAAATAGACACACGTAATCATCACAATTAGTTTTCAATATCAGACAGTTGGCATGATGAAAAAGTCCAATTTGAAAACGTTGAGATATATAATTGGCTATATATGTTAATTAATGATACGATATATATATGCCAATTTCTATGTTCCTTGGGTAACCTTTGAATTACAGTTCTATTTCATGTTCTTTTGTCACAAGCAGTATAATGTTCATATTACTTATATGTACTCCACTTAATTAAACATAGTTAATACAGGTCATGTAATGTATGTACATTACACGGTTCATCACTTTTTCATATAAGAATATTATAATTTAGTTATTTTTTTTTATCACCGCCAATTTGACATCCATGTATTGTTCCAAATATAGAGTAAAGGGGAAATGCTAAAATTACGTTACGGAACCATTTCGTCGAAGTTTGTAACTGTTGGATCATCATGTAATTGTCGTGGATAATTGATCTAAAGGTGATAAATCCCGATAGAATGATTTCGCAACGGGACAGTAGAATCTCCTTAAAGTAAAGAAGACATTATGTTTTTTTTTCTTAAATTAATATATCAATTGTTAAAACAATCAACACATTGTTATACCACAAATACTTGAACCGTTGGACCGCTCCTCTCCGAATTGGGTTGCGTCTCCTTGATCGTCGGTACCTGCAAAGCACGCCGGGGGTGGTCCCGGCGCGAACACTCCGACGCTCAAGTCAGTGGTAGTCCAAAGAGAAAACGGCAGAGTAACGAGACAACAACTACGTGTGTGTTGTGTAAAATGAATGAACCTCTTCCTTTTTATAGGAGAAGTTTGGAGAGTCCTCATGAGACAAGAAGTCTTCTTGATGTTTATCTCTATTGTCTCTAGAGTCCTTGTTGCTATCAACCTCCTCGTAAATTGATCTCAACGCTACTATCAAGTTCCAGCCCCTTTGACGGCGCCCTCGGACCGGGCTGCCTGAGTGCCGAGCACTCTCTACCGCCGAGCACCCGGGGCCGCGGAGCACTCTCTAACGCCGAGCACCCGGGGCCGCCGAGTACACCTCAAAGCCGAGTATTCAAGAGCGCCGGGCACGCGGAGACGCCGAAGTCACCCAGCTACCCGACTGCCATGATGTCTAGCCGGTCCCAATCATAGGACAACGATGACCGAATCATAACCGGTTCTGCACGAGCCACTACTAACGACCACATCATCTAGCCCCCACATTCCTTAGAC
>CACSLK010026072.1:9914453-9925548 GCA_902706635.1 Striga hermonthica
CCCAGGGGATGTTCCGAAAACATGGTGGTCATCCAGCCTCGAGGCGTGGACTTTTGAGACCACCTGCCCACCCCGAGGAGTGTTCCGAAAACAAGCGACCCTCGCCCACCGCTATCGTAGGATCAGGGATGTTCCGAAAACGAGGGACTTTTTTCTTCACTCGGACGACCTGCCACTGAGGTCGAAGGGAAAACACCAAACACAACAAGATAGGATAGTAATCGATCATGTCCGTTAGTGCCCTCAAATGTATAATTACATTGAACGAGATAATAATAGAAAATATTCAATGTATTCGACCTCCCTTTCCTGGTTGTGCATTATGACCTGTGCTCGAATTCCTCGACTTGCTACTCTCTCAAAAGAGAATGATTTCTGCCTTTGAGATCGCCACCGGTGACCTATATCATCCATGTTTGTCCTTCATTATCACCCTCGTTTTGATGGATCCATGCTCGTCCATTTTATCCCCGACATTCAACGGTTCGCCCGCCATAGCTTGTCGAGACTTTGGTTATTTTGTTGTTTTCCTCGACAAAAATTCAAAAAGATATCATTATCTGTATTATATTCAAGTCATCCATCTTGCAATTCTCCACGCCAGAAAAATAAGATATCAAATAAAAGCATCGGCATCTCCTTGATTTAAGACCTTCTCAAGCAATGACATGTTTACGAATAGTCCATTTCAACAAAGTCCACATTTTCACAAGAAAATTCAAATACCTCCACAAATAAATCAAATAATACCCCTCCTCGAATAAATCAAATAATATCTTCTCGAATAACTCAAGTATGGCCACGAATAAATCGGATAATCCTCGAATAAATTAAATATGCTTCACGAATAAAGCAAGCAATCTCCTCGAATAAATCAAATAATCCTCCACGCATAAATTCATTAATTGCTCGAGCAAATCAAATAATCCTCCATGCATAAATCAAATATTCTCCTCAAATAAGTCAAATAATTTTCACGCATAAACCGCATATATCCGCGAAAAAATCACTTATCTCTGCGAACAAATCAAGTAAATCCTCGAATAGATCATGTAATCCAACACGAGCAAAGCAAATAGTTCACCTCGAGCAAAACCAAATAATCAAATAATCTCTCGAATAAATCACATAATTATCCACGAATACTCCAAGTAATATCTCCTCGAACAAACTAAATATGCTCCACAAATAGATCAAATAACACCCCTCCTCGAGCAAATCAAATATAACCATAGAATCCACGAATAAAACATATAATCCAACACGAGCAAATCAAATGATCTTCCATGAATAAATCAAGTATTTTCATGATCAAATCAAGTATTTCCTCCACGAATAAACCATACAACCAACACGAGCAAGTTAAATAATCCTCCACGTATAAATCAAATATTCCACTTGATTGAGCCAAATGAGTTAAATAATTCTTCCATTTTTTTTTTTCATTTTTGCAAATTTAAATCCTCAAGCCTTCAAATTTAAATCCACTTCATACCTTCTTACGAAAATGTTATTCCAAATTACCTTCTCGTTCGCTCTTAATCATCCCAAATGAATCAAGGGCAGATAGATGGGCTATTTGCACATTCTGGGCCGCTGGGGGGGAGGGGCTGGGCAAGCTATGGGCCGCGCATAGGCGCTCTGGGCCAACTAAGAGCAGTATTGGACTGTTCTGGGCGCTTAATGGGCCGCGTTGCAAGCTGAAAGCGGGCTGCATTGACGGGCCAGGTGCAGGGCTGGGGTGGGTAAGGGCCGAGGGGCGGGCTCGCGGGCTGGAACTGTGAAGAATGCGGGCTGCTGTACGGGCTGGAGGCGTGATGGGGCTTAGATCGGGCGCGGGCTGGGCGCGGGCCTGGCGCAGGCTTCGCGGGCCAAGCTGTGATAAGAGAGCGGGCCGCGCGGGCTGGGCGCGGCCCGCGCACTGGGATGGGCGTGATTTGGGCTGCGTAACTTCTTGTTGGACCAGGCGTTGGGCTCCTTGATGGGCCGGACACTAGGAAATTCCTGGACGCGGCAACTGGGTTTCCTTGTTGCTGGATCACGGAATCTGAGCTGCGATATTGGGCTGGAATCACTGAGCATTCTCTGCGCGTGGGCTAGACCTGCGAACCTCCATCAGGTGAACGGGACTGCGGGAGAATTACCGGATATCTCGGCCGGAGAAAGTAAAACGCCGGATCCGGCGAAGATGACCATCAGAGGGTGCGCCTCGACGGGGATATTCCGATAGTGCTCTCGGATTGGGGCAGTTCGCCGGAATTCACCGAAACAATGAAGAAGATGACCGGATTTTGACTAAAAATACTCTAGATCCAAATATTTTGACCGCAAAATTGATGCCCTTACCAAAGGAATTTTTGCTCGAAATTATAAGGGTAGAACGAGCGAGAGGAGAGATTTGTGATGATGTAAGAAGTTTTCAGATCGGACGACTTTGACCGGCGGCCGGCGGCGGCAGACGGCGGCGGAGGTACCGGTTTCCGGCGAAGGTCGGTAGCTGGAGATTCGTCTCGTCGAGAGGGTTCCGATGGTACCCTTGGATTTTCCATAGCCCTCCCGGATCATCGAAAAAATGCGTTTGAATGTTTGATTTTGACCAAAATTTTCCTAGATCTGAAAACTTTGACCACGAAATTGACGGCCTTCCCGGAGAAATGTTTGCATGGAATTTTATGGGGAGATTCACCTCGAAAAGAACTTTCTAATGATGTAAACTAAGAATATGCGACGATTTTTTCAAGGGAATCCCCAACGAAGAATAAACCAACGGGCCCCTTTCCCTCGAATCAGACAAAGATTTTCCGATCAGAGCACGTTTTCCGGCGGCCGGCGGTGGAGGTGGCGGCGGCCGGTGGAGAAGAAGGAGATTTTTTTATTTTTCAGTTGGAACTCCGCTTGACTTTTTTGAACGGGTCCCACAGACGGCGCCAATGAAGTGAATAAGTTTCACCCGGCTCCTTCAACTCGGACGGCATCCGCACCTGCAGAACCCATCGCCGGGGGTGGCCCAGGCGTCGGGCCTCCGATGCTTAAGTCAGTGCCCAGCTCAAGAGAGAGAAAGTGTAGTAATGAAATTAGGGGTGTTCATGGTCCGGATTGGTCCGGTTTTAGCCCAAACCATGACCAAACCGGACCTAACGGTTAATTTTTTTTCTTGTCCATAACCGGACCGGTTTTATTTTTTAACCGACCACAATCCGAACCGCATTGGACGGTCCGGTTTGGCGGTTAACCGGTTAAATCCAAAATTCTTGTTTTGGGCCTTCAATTTTATTTTTTTCATTTTGGGCTTAATTTTCATTTTTCAATTTTGAGCCCAAAAAAGATTATTTGGGCCTAAAAATTAGGAAAAATAACAATAATGCAATAAAAAATATACAATTCGTCCTATAAGCATAAAAATACACATTTCGTCCCGTAAACATAAAAATATAAAAATGATGAAGATTAAATTATGCAAAAAAGCCAAAAAATGATAGTGAATTTATTGTATTTGTCGGTCATAGTGAATGACTGAATGTATATATATATTTGTTATAGTTTTTTAACATTTACCGGTCCGGTCCGGTTAAACCGACGGTTTGCCGCATGTAATCCGTTAACCGGACCGGTTATTCCGGACTTTTAAAAAAATTAACCACCGGATTTTTTAAGGCTTTTTTAACCGACCATTTAACCGATCCGCGGTCCGGATTGACGGTTTTTTCCGGTTAAAACCGGACCGTGAACACCCCTAAATGAAATAAGGAGAGAATGAGAGAAAGTGATACCTTAGCCCCCTTTTATAGGGGGAGTGTACCTTTTTGGGCTCAAGTTGGGCTTGGCCCATATTGCTATGCTCTATGTCTTAGTTCGTACGTGGGCTTAACCTCCAATATGTATTCGTTGTATCCATTATACCCGGTCGAGTATAATATCATATATCACGAATTATAACATTAGATGTGTTATAAATATATTTTATGTCACATTTGATCCTTTATAATATAGTAATAATAACTATTAACCTTCACTTAACTTTCATACTTGGTAGTACTTGATCTACAATTGAATTTTTTTTATTATAAAATAAATATTTTAAAATAATATGAAAGGTTAAATAATATTTTTTTAGAAAAAAAATATTATATTTTGTTTGAATTTTAAATTTTCAATATTAGTTGCAAAAATTTAGAGTTACTTCTAAAGTTGATTTCAAAATAAAATTTTTAATGAGGAAGTATTGATGAATGTTGGTTTTATTAAAGCATATAAAAATTGAATAACTAAAATTTAGAGTTACTTCTAAAATTGATTTCAAAATAAAATCTTCAACATGATGAATTAATGATGAATATTGTTTTTTTAAAGCATATAAAAATTAATATATAACTAAGTAGTCATTAAAAAAAATCTAAAAAAATAAGAAATCTCCAAGATCCGAACCAAACCATACCGAACCGTACCGTCCCAATAGTCCCGAATACCGAACCGAAAAATAAAAATCTCCGAACCGAACCGAACCGACTTTTTGGTACGGTTCCGGAAATCGAATTTTGGGATCTCCAAACTTTAGTACGGTTCCAGAGATTTATCAATCTACGAACCGTACCGACCCACGCTCACCCCTAGCGAGCAATAACGAGCTACATAGCGACAATGATGGGAATTGAGTGATGGTAAATGGCCTAAGAGAATTTTCCAGTCGGGTCTCCAACCCAGTCGAGCTTTTGAGAAATTTACCGTGTACAAGTTTATTGATGTTGTAATATTGTTTAAAAGTACATGAACTTTACAATAGAAGTATATTCCCGGTCGAGCTTTTGAGAAATTTACCGTGTACAAGTTATTTGATGTTATATTGTTTAGAAGTACATGAACTTTACAATAAGAGTATATTTGTTTCTATTGGAAAGGGAAGTTTTGCACATCCCATCACACAACACAAGTTGACATGAATTTTCATATAGCGCCTAGACTAAGTCTAGACCAAGTAACCGAGTTTTGTTCCTACGATTTGTATATACACGTACAGTAGCTGAACTAACCTAGGGCTACCGTATAGCCATATTCTATGTTAATGTTACTAATTAATGTATGATTTATCTATCTAAATCAATGTTTTAAAAACCGTACCGGTCGTCATACCGGTGTAGCGACCGGTATGCGGTATTACCGGTACGACCGGTATTACCGTCTATTTTACCGGTTTTAATAAATATTAAATTAATTTGTTATTATTATATAAATAATATACAAAACTAACTTTAATTTATACTAAAATAAATTAACATCTAATAACAATATAAACATGTTAAAGTTAAGTGTAGAAATTTCAATTTATATAAATAAAATAATAAAAATCTATTAAAAATATATTTTTTTTTTAAAAAAATGGCATAAACCGGTATTTTGACCAGTATTTTGGTCGGTATTTGCCGGTAAAACCGGTATTTTCCGGTACGAAACCGGTATTTTGGCCAAAACGGTATTTTGAGTGTAAATGTACCGGTCGGACCACCGGTATCCGGTATTACCGGTATTACCGGCCGGTACGAACCGGTATTTAAAACATGGATCTAAATAAAACAAGAAAAGGGAGAGAGAGAGAGAGAGAGAGAGAGAGAGATGACTAGTAAATATTAATGGAAACAAGTAATCGGCGCAACCAAAATTCTTTGACATAACATATACTATTGAACATGGTATGGAATCCTTGAGATTGTCAGATAGTAGCTACAACATAGTTTAAGGTTTGTAGAAAAAGAGATAAGAGCACATGGGTCTTCCCATTGTTGTAGGGAAAATTCATATGATTCCTCAACGGGGTTGGTCGTTTTTCTTATAGCACATAGGCCATGTTAATATATATAACACAAATAACAACACAAATAACACGGACAACAAAATTTAATTTTGGTCCTCTAACTTGGTCATTGTCCAATTTTAGTACAGTAACTTTTTTCTCATAAAAAATAGTGCAGTATGTTACAATTTCATCAATTTTAGTACAATAATCCTGAGAGACCGGATTACGTGATGACGTGGGAAATTGTAATCTTTCCATGTCAAAATTTTATCCATCCACGTCGTTTCAATCATTGTCTACGTCATCACGTAATCCAGTCTTTTGAGATTAGTGTACTAAAATTGACGAAATTGTATCATACTGGACTATTTTTCATAAGAGAAAAGTTGGTGTACCAAAACTGGACAATGGTCAATTTAAAGGACAAAATATAATGTTACATAGAGGTCAATTGCATTAACTCAGCCTAAAAATGTCACTTTAAATTGGATGATCCATGGGACCACAAATAGGAAACCCTCTTTACATTGTTGGTTTTCATAACTTGAAAGTTAGAAATAGTGCTTTAGCTTGTCCAATCCGAACTTTTTCTTAAGCTTGTTGATTAATCAGTTAATGTTTACTTAATTAATAAAGTAAATAAGGGACTTTTCTTCTTGTTAATGGTTTCCACCACCCAATATAAAATTACTTTTGTATATATGGACCTTAATCATGCTTTTCTTAGGTTTTGATTGAAGTGATTGCTTGAAAATTATTATTTGAGATTGCCCAAATCTCCATGGTGGCCCACCAATATGTGTTTATCAAGACATAATTTAAGTTAATGAAAGCTTAGTTAAACCATGATTACTATTTAGACATGAATACAATCCTCCATTAACTTTCCAATCATCTTTGTTCCCATTTTACAGCCATGACCTTTGGAAGGATCCAAAAAGGATATAGATACAAAGGCCCTCAATGTGGCTTGGTTTCCAAGATGTTATCCTTTTTCTTGGATATGTTCAAAAGCATACTTAATTAATCCAAGCTATGTTTTGTCATGATTATTCTGTTAGGAAATATTTTATTTCCTATGATAATCTAATTATGGGCAACATATTATATAGAATTATATTATATTAGCTATTCAATTAATTAATGAACTCAATTAAGTGATCTAAATTAAGTAGAGTTCATGGGCTACATAAATTGATATGGACTTAATGAGTGGATACCTAATATTACTAGGGTTAGGTGATAATGGGTGGCCTACCCTATTAGTATATATAGACCCTCTTGGTTATGGTCCCCAATACACTAAATTAAATACAATTTTCTTTTCTCCCCATCTGAAAGAAGACGACGGTCTCATCTGAGGAATAAGGCGATTTAGTTGAGGAAGACCATAATACCAGTTGATCCAATTAATCAATCGAGTTCGTGTTCCGCAAAAGAAACTCAATGGATCCAGGTATTTCTAATAATCTTTCAGATCTAGAGCGATGTTGATTTTCCTGGAATTAAAGCATGTTCTAGGATAATTGTTATTGAATTTATATTATGTGATGATAAATTCCTACATATTCCACAAAGGATTTTTCATTCGATTAAACCCTATATTAATTTTATCAAATATAGATGATATAATCGTAGCTGGGCTAAACCGAATTAATCAAGCAAAACACGCCGTTCGATATAAAGTTAGGTCAAGTCGACTTATGGAGACTAAATACATGTAAGCAAGGGAAGCTTGGAAGGGTCGTTTGAGCTATAACGGAGACCTAAATATAAGATAGATACGGAATGAGCTAAAGGGGGAAAGGTATCAATTAAACAGGTGATTGGTCTCGGCATCAGGTCGAACGACCCAGAGGACTTGGACAAGAGCAAGATAGTTGTGTTGATAACCGAGTTAGCCTAAAATGAACCGGAGTCGACCTCTCAGGACCGGAGCTAAAAGATCCCGGTCTAACACCGGGGTGTCGAGCTGAACTGAAGATTAAAGACATGCAGAATCGCCGTGAGAACGTTTTCCTAGACCGGCACCTGGCTCAGTCTGGACAGAAGCCGACCTGGGTGGGTGCCGGGCAGGAAGAAGGCAACCGGCCTTCTCGCAAGCACGTTCGAGTAAGATGCCGACCTGAAGATCCGGGGTGGACGACCAGAGGGAAAGGGCGGGGTTCGACGAGCATTAAAATATTCCCACTTGGAAGGCCATCATTAGATGATGAGACATGTTATCATGGCCTAGCGCTCTACCAGCAAATCTAGTCAATAAAGCCTACCAGCATTAAATGCCCCCCATGCTGGCATTTAATGTCTGACAAGCAATGATAGAAGAAACCTCAAATCGCATTAAATGCATGTCAGAGGGACGCCGAACTGCTCTGCAAGGCTATTGTGCGACAAGACCGGTGAACAGTAGCTGAACAGTACCACATTAAAGACTACTATAAATAGCAACTCACTTCATTTATTTTGGGTTGTTGAATCTCAACTAACTCTGCCTTTTTTCTACTTTCTCTCTCTAAAACTGTAATAAACTCATTGTAAAAATTGTAAGTATATCGCAATTGCCGACCTCGTACGAGAGGCCAACCTCGTGATCGCCTAATAAGAACGTAATTAAATCAAATCTTCTTTCGTTCTCAATCTTCCGCTTTCAATATCTATCATTTTAACCATTGACCGAAAATGCTCGCCAACAGTTTGGCGCTAGAGGAAGGTTCACTCACTCTAGTGAGAAGAGAAAGAAGGGAGGCCGCCTCAGGGACGGCCTCGACAGCGACGAAGATGTCGACATGAACCCCCGGAGGAAAAAACCACAGCAGGGCGCGCCTAATGAGATCTTAATGTTCAACCCGGCCCATCAAGGTGAGTCCGGCACCTCCGTAGGAAGAAAAAGAGATCGGTCCCCGCAGTCAAGTACCGACCTGGCTGATTTCCTACCCCGGCGCGTAAACACAAGTCGAGGTGAATCCCTCCTTTCGAGGAGGCAGACAAAGGCCTACGCCCGGCAATCTTATTATGCCGGGCAGAGAGTGATGCACGCCGGAAGCAGACCGGCGGCTGAGTCAACGCCTAATAAAATCTCCTTCACTAATGAGGATGCCTTTCTGTTCGACCATCCCTACTCGGACGCCCTGGTGATCACGGCCCCAATAATGGCAATAAAAATCCACCGAATAATGGTTGAGACTGGGGCCTATTCGAGCATCCTGTATTACACCACGTTCAAGAATATAGGGATTGACAGAAAGTGCAACCCTGCCGAGAGCGGATCCAAGGGTTTAACGGTCAAATGACGACCCCCGTTGGTCAAGTGACGCTGCCGATCAGGTCCGGGGAGAAGGGGCAACCCACGCGAACGATACTGGAAACTTTCAAGATAGTGGACTGCCCAAGTGAATACAACGTCATCCTAGGAAGGACGGCTCTTTACAAGTTGAGGGGAGACGTCTCCATTTTCCATTATTTCCTCAAGTTCCCGACCTCGGACGGGGAAGGGACTCATCGAGGAGATCAGAGAGAAGCGTGGGAATGCGTCCTGACCATCCCTCGGGAGGAGATCAATACAGCGAACTCCACCCCTGGAGCCGGGACGAGTGAAACCGTGTCCCACGGAGGAGAAGAGGGCAACCGCAAGCTGGGAAACCAGGTAGGTTCGCCCCTCCTGATAACGACGAGTGCCGGCCAGATCGTCGAAGACGCCGAGGTGGAAGGAGAAACAGACGTCGAGGGGGGTCATATGGACCCAGATACCGAGGTGGTTCACCCCGGCCCGGGAGACGACCGCATGCTGGAAATACAGATAGGTCCGCTCCCCCAGGCTGGGACGAGTGCCGAGCAGAAGAAGACCGAGTCCGACCAGGACCAGGACAGAGGTCGAAAAGCAGGAAAAGTGCCGATCTCAGAGGAGGACGAGCTCGACCCTCGAACCCAGTACGAAGAGAAGAGGGGCACAAAAAGGGACGAGCCCATGGATGAGGTTGAAATCATCTTCATTGACGAGGAGACCTGTCAAAAACTACTCCGGATCAGCAGCAAACTTCCAGCGCTGTTAAAGGCCGAGCTAACCAGTTTCCTTCGAGAAAGCGCAGACGTATTCGCGTGGACCCACGAGGACATGGTCGGCATTCACCCAAAGGTCGCCTGTCATAGATTGCAGGTCGACCCCACAGTCAGGTCGGTCATTCAAAAGAGGAGGATGCTGGGCCCAGGCCGGCAGCAAGCTCTCGAAGAAGAAGTGATCAAACTCAAAGACAATGACTATATTCGAGAAGTCCGGTACCCGACCTGGGTTGCCAACCCGGTACTGGTGAAGAAGGCCAGCGGGGCATGGCGCCTTTGCATCGACTTCTCCGACCTCAACCAGACGTGCCCCAAAGACAGCTACCATCTGCCCCACATCGACTATATGGTGGACGCCACGTCGAGGCACGAATTGACGAGCTTCATGGACGCGTACTCCGGCTACAACCAGATCCCGATGCACCCGGACGATGTCGAGCACACTTCTTTCTACTCGGCACACGGACTCTATTGTTATACCATGATGCCGTTCGGGCTGAAGAATGTCGGGGCCACATACCAGCGCCTAGTCAATAAGATGTTAGCTAGTTTGATAAGTGTTAGTATGGAAGTTTACGTAGATGAAATGTTGGTCAAATCTGTGTATGCATCCGACCATGTAAATGACCTTAATAAAATGTTTTCTATTTTGCGTGATTACAACATGAAGTTAAATCCCAAAAAATGTACTTTTGGTGTCGGCTCGGGAAAATTCCTGGGCTACATCGTCAGCCAACGCAGCATCGACGCCAATCCCGAAAAAATCAAGGCCGTCCAAGATCTCCGACCGCCGACCTCAATCAAAGGGGTACAAAGCCTAACTGGCAAGCTCGCCGCCCTCAGTCGATTCATCTTGAAGTCGACAGACCGGTGTAAGCCGTTCTTCGACGCAATAAAAAAGAATCATAAGTTCGAGTGGACTCCGGAGTGCCAGCAAGCATTGGAAGCTATCAAAGAAACCCTGTGCCGGGCTCCAACCATGCAAAAACCCCGACCTGGAGAAATGCTCTTCCTTTATTTGGGAGTCTCCGATGTGGCAATCAGCGCCGCCCTCATCCGAAAGGACGAATCTTCCCAACATCCTGTCTACTACGTCAACAAGGCACTTCACGATGCCGAGCTGCGATACCCGCCGATGGAGAAACTCGCGTTCGCCTTGGTGACCGCCGCGTGAAAGTTAAGGCTGTATTTTCTCGAATATTCGATAACCGTGCTCACTGCCTACCCGCTGAGGTAGGTTCTTCACCGGCC
>CACSLK010026072.1:9937231-9950226 GCA_902706635.1 Striga hermonthica
AAGGATGAAAAGAACAAGCGAATTACAGTTTGAAGCCTTGAATGCCGATTTGCAGAGAACTTCAGGGATGTTTGAAAGCTGCCTTGCCGATTGCTCGAAAGTGCGCTTGAAAAAGTGCAGAAGGTAAAAATTCTGAAGGAAGACGACGACCCCTATATATATGAAGTTTGGTCCAATCGGGGAAGGCCGCGTGGCGCCGTTTGAAATTCAAAATTGAATAATCAACTGTTCAAATTGAACGGCCACGATCGAAGCCATCCAACGGTTCCCGAACGGGCGCATGGGCGACACGCTGCAGAGTAACCGCCCTTTCCACTGAAGCGGGGCGACGCGCCACGCAGGCCAATCAGACGGGGACACATGTAAAGGACCCTGAAATGGCACGACTTTTCATGGCCGACAAGAATGACAATGGCCATATCGCATTGATGAACGCGTCCCTTCAGTTCGCAACATCAATGTGCCAAGGACAGGGAAAATATGGTTTCAAGGGAATCAGAGACGCCGAGATGAAATTTGGCAAACTCGGAACTGAGCATTAGAGTAGCGACCTCGAACAAGATGTTGGGAGACCTTTTCTCCAAGCTCGGGGGCCTGTATGTTGATAACCGAGTTAGCCCAGAATGAACTGGAGCCGACCTCTCAGGACCCAAGCTGAAAGATCCCGGTCTAACACCGAGGTGCCGAGCTGAACTGAAGATTAAAGACGTGCAGAATCGTCGTGAGAACGTTTCCCTAGACCGGCACCTGGCTCAGTCCGGACAGAAGCCGACCTGGGTGGGTGCCGGGCAGGAAGAAGGCAACCGGCCGTCTCGCAAGCACGTTCGAGTAAGATGCCGACCTGAAGATCTGGGGTGGCCGACCAAAGGGAAAGGGCGGGGCTCGACGAGCATTAAAATATTCCCACTTGGAAGGCCATCATTAGATGATGGGACATGCTATCATGGCCTAGCGCTCTACCAGCAAATCTAGTCAATAAAGCCTACCAGCATTAAATGCCCCCCATGCTGGCATTTAATGTCTGACAAGAAATGATTGAAGAAACCTCAAATCGCATTAAATGCATGTCAGAGGGACACCGAACTGCTCTGCAAGGCTATTGTGCGACAAGACCGGTGAACAGTAGCTGAACAGTACCACATTAAAGACTACTATAAATAGCAGCTCACTTCATTTATTTTGGGTTGTTGAATCTCAACTAACTTTGTCTTCTCTCTACTTTCTCTCTCTAAAATTGTAATAAACTCATTGTAAAAATTGTAAGTATATCGCAAGTGTCGACCTCGTGATCGCCTAATAAGACCATAATTAAATCAAATCTTCTTTCGTTCTCAATCTTCCGCTTTCAATATCTATCATTTTAACCGTTGACCGAAAATGCTCGTCAACAAGTTGGGAGCAAGAAGAATGATCTAAGGAAAGATACCTATATATACACAACAGGATAACCTAAAGAATGAGACCTACAAATACACAACATGATGACCTAACAAAAGAGACCTACAAATACATGGTAGGATGACCTAAGGAAGGAATGACTTGCAGATATAGAGACCTGAGTGAACATGTAGCTAATAAAAGTAAGGATGAATCTAATCATGATAATGATGAATCTAATTAGGACAGGGATGAACACAAAGCAGATAATGACTAACCTCGGGCAGCCAGACAGCTCCGGGCAAATTGAGCGAGGGCAGCTGGGCAGTTCGAGAAGCTAACCTTGGGAACCAAGGAATTTACTCTATAAAATGGGGTGAGGTACAACTGAAATACTCTCTCTACACTTTCAAAATTCTCTAGATACTTTTATCATCTTTTTCTCCTTTTTGGTCGCTGATTTGAGCGTCGGAGTGCTCACAATGAGAGCTCCTCCTGGCTCATTTTTTCAGCTAATAAGCTACTATTAGACAATTGGAGTTTATAGTAGTTGATTTAACCCAGAGTCGAGTTTCAGCATATCATTTTGCGTCGTCTGTGGGGACCTCTTGAATGAACTAAGAGGTCTCTCACCTATTTCTGATCAATTGAGATGGTCCATAGAGAAATGTTGCAGAGAAACTTGTTGGGGTACACCAGGGAAGCCTAGACAGGCAGGCGAGCCGCTTTTACCTAGCCCAAAACCAATCTTTTTAATGGTAGGGACGACATCATTATACAACCACACGCCACCGCCAGGTGCACGCTCAGAGGATCTGATTCAGACAATCTCACCATGAATTATGAACAAGTTGTTGTACACGCAGTCAAGTCCCACCGGCGACTCCTACCTACAGAGCGCACGAACACCAGAAAAGTATCAGGTGTGGGAAGATTATTGCCAGGTGATAAGTCTCAGACGAGCTAAGTTAGAGAGAAGATTATTGCGGATACGGTAGCTGCCAGAGTAGATCAAGTGCAAAATACTCACTCAATCGACTTAAGAGGACGAGATATTATCGGTGCTGGGGACTACCTGCTCGCAACCCACCAATGATGTGATGCTGGAAAGGTTTTCTATACAAATATGAGACCTACATGTAAAGCTGGATGTGAAGAGATGATTTATCACTAGGGGTCACCCCTTTTCTCAGGATATCCTAGAAGTCGACCTATCTCAGGGATTCAAGGATCTCAATCTCATGTGTATATGATGGGTCTCGAATCCTTAAAGGCATCTGAAGAGATTAAAAAACATGGCTATGTTGCAAAGGTATAATGATCCAGCTCGATGCAAATCTTTCTAGCTACGTTACGGAGAATTACGCAGGATTGGTTTCATGAACTCTCTCATGGTTTGATTTATGACTTTGAGGCGTTTAGATTTAGTTTTATCAACCAATTTGCAAGTGCAAATGTGCATGACTAGACCTATCTAATCTTGGTAGAGATGCAACACAAAAAGAATGAGTCACTGAGAGAATACTTAGCTCGATACATGAGAGCATGCGTAGATGTGCCCTCAACATCCGAGAAAATTAAGGCTAGAGGACTGACGACAGGATTAAGACCAAGTCTTTTCAGGAATTCTTACATCAAACGACATGTTCAAACATTCGATGAGGTGCTGGCAAGGTGTGCCAAGTACATGAATGTGGAAGAATCAAAGGTCGACATCTTACAATCTTCAAAACTAGCTAAGGGAGAAGTGAGAGAACAGAAAAATTGGAAAAACACAGTCCTCGAAGTGATAGAAATGACTGGAGGAGGTTGGATAGGTGGTGTGGTAGACCTATGAAGGATGGACAGAGGTACGAGAGATATACACTATTATCTGCAAGCCATTCAGGCATATTGGAGGTCATGGAGAAGAATTTTTACGAGAGTTTGGTGATTTGGCCAAAGGCTAGGAAAAATGGAGCTACACGACCCAAAACCAACTTGTATTGTTTTTTCACGAGGACTATTGGCATACTACAAATGATTGTAGGAACCTGAATGATGAAATTGAATGACTCATACATCCGGGGCAACCAAAGAAGTTCATTTTTAAGGATAGATAAAGGGTCAAGGTCGCAGTGAGAAAAATAAAAGGCACATGTTGCCCGTTGAGCGAGAGGAGCTCCCACCAAAAAGAGGAGTCATTCACATGATATAATGAGGACCTACTGATGAAGATTCTAATAAAGCTAGAAAAGCAGATGCTAGGAGCCCGAAACTGGAAATGAATCAAGTCACTACACAAGGACCAGGGTTGAGTGAGAACCTAATTTAAAAAATTAATTTGAGCAGTTTTTCTATGTTAGCTAAATTCTCGCTGATTTCAACTTTGAATAGCTCGAAGTCGGGTTGGACGAGCATTTAATTCAATTGAACAATTGTTTTATGCTGGGAAATTTTTTGTTCATTCCAACTTTGGACAACTCGAAGCAGGGTTGGGCGAGGACCTAATTTAAAAAACATTAATTTGAACAGTTATTTTAGGGTGGCTAAATTTTCGTTGATTCCAACTTTGAACAACTCAAAGCA
Organism: Striga hermonthica; assembly: GCA_902706635.1. NCBI lineage: Eukaryota > Viridiplantae > Streptophyta > Magnoliopsida > Lamiales > Orobanchaceae > Striga > Striga hermonthica. The sequence goes on from CACSLK010026072.1 coordinate 9,941,177, forward strand.
GGCTTTGGGAGATGACCTAATTCATAATTTTAGGTTGAGAAACTATTACATGTTGGCTAAATACTAGTTGATTCCAACTTTGAACATCTGAAGCTCGGTTGGGAGAGGACCTTATTCAAATTTTAGTTTGAACAGATGTTTTATGCTGGCTAAACTTTTGTTGATTCCAATTTTCAACATCTAGAAACTAGGTTGGCCAAGAACCTAATTTAAAAAAATTGTTTGGATAGTTGTTTTATGCTGCCTAATTTCTTGTTGACTCCAACTTTGAACATCTCGAAGCTAGGTTTGGGGAGAACCTAATTTAAAAATTATGTTTTGTATTGCCTGAAATCTCGTGATTCCAACTGTGAACCGCTCGAAGTGGGTTGGGCGATGACTAATTAGAAAATAAAATAGTTTGCACCACTATTTTATGCTAGCTAAGTTCTCATTGATTCCAACTTTGAACAACTTAAAACTGGGTTGGATGAGGGAGTAACACTATATATGTGGTGATCTAATTTACTTGGAGCTATTACACAAGTGAGCTAGTTACACTACATAAATGATGAGCTAATGTATTGGGAGCCATTACACAAGTGGAGCTAGTTACACTACAAAAGTGGTGAGCTAATGTATTTGGAGATATTACACAAGTGGAGCTAGTTACACTACATAGGTGGTGAGCTAATGTATTTGGAGGTATTACACAAGTGGAGCTAGTTACACAACAAAAGTGGTGAGCTAATGTACTTGGAGCTATTACACAAGTGGGGCTAGTTACACTACATGAGAGGTGAGTTGATGTATTTGGAGCTATGACACAAGTGATGCTAGTTACACTACATAAGTGGTGAGCTGATATATTTAGATTTATTACACATGTAGATCTAGTTACACTACATAAGTGGTGAGTTGATGTACTTGGAGCTATTACACAAGTGGAGCAAGTTACACTATATAAGTGGTGAGCTAATGTACTTAGAGCTATTACAACACAAACGGATCTAATTTACTTGGAGATATTACTACAAATTAGGAGCTAATTTACTTGGAGCTATTACTCCACATGTTGAGCTGTAATTATTAATTAGTGGACTGAAGTAACGAATGGAGTTATGCTACGAGAAATAACCAATTCAGCCGAGCATGGATCCCTCAAAAAGCAGACATTCAAATGATGCCATTCAAGATGGATAAAATATACACATAAAATTGGAGCATGCAAGCCAAAATGTGATAGGTAATAAAAGTCAAGGTTACAAGACAAAACTTCAGTTTGGAGTTCAGAGGGCAAACATCGCCTTACAAAACAAAAAGAGAAATAACTGCAAAATGAGATACAAGATGCGAGCTAAACCAAACCTAAACTAAGGGTTGATGCGCCATTTGTTGTCTCCACAACATCATTACCCACAATAGATGCCTCGACCTGTATAGTCTCAACTCAGGTAACATCAACTTGGGGTGCATCATCCAATTCTGTTTGCTCATTTGAAGGGATGGATGGCCCATCGAAATGGGATGGGTGCGTCATCCAGTTGGCTTGGTTAGCCATCATGAAAACTGGCTCGACGTGTTCAGTGATAGCATAACAAAAAGTTAGAATCGATATGTTCAATGGGAAATAAAAATTTAAAATAGACAAGAAAACAAAGAAGGAAAACTGGGGTGAACAAATATTAAAGACGAAAAATGATACTTACTAGACAAAATGAAGATAATGCGGACACAACGTTAAAAACTATAAAAGAAAGCACGAAAGTGCAAGCATGTACTCATGATAACTAGAATTTGAAAAAGATCTTACTTCATAGCTCGAGGTTGCATAGAGTATGTTCGGAGTGGACCTAATGATATAGCCAAAGCTCGGCTAAATAGGACTAGTACCTAGTAAAACAGGTCATTCAGCTTAAACTTTAAAGTTCGACTAGGTCGACTTATGGATACCAAATACATGTAAGCAAATAAAGCTTGGACAAGTCGGCCAAACCATAATGGCGACCTAAATGACTAAAATATATCAGGAATGAACTAAAGGAAAAAGGTAACATTTAAACAAGTTAGAGTCCTCGACATCTGGTTGAATGACCTATAGGACTTGTACACGGCAAGATAGTTGGGAAAACGCAAGACCTAAGTACATGGGATCTACTAACATCAAGAAAGATGACCTAAGGAAAAAGACCTAGAAATACACAACAAGATGACCTAAACAAAGAGACTTACAAATACACATCAGGATGACATAAGGAAAGAGACCTACAAATACACACCAAAATTACCTGAGCAAAGAATGACTTATGAATATAGAGACCTGACTAAACATGGACATATGTGAGATAACGATGAATTTAATTTGGATAAGGATGAATAATGATGAACAAAAAGCAAATAAGGACTAACCTCGGGCAGATTGACCGAGGGTTACTCGGTAGTCTGGGCAATTAATCTTGCGCACCAAGATATTTCGCTTTAAAAATAAATGAGGTACAACTGAAAAACCCTCCCTACACTTCCAAAATTCTATAGATACTTCCATCATATTCTTCCCCTTTTCGATCACTGACTTGAGCGTCGGAGTGCTCACGTTAGGAGCTTCTTTTAGCCCTTATTTTGCAGGTAATTAGCTATTGTCAGACGATTGAAGCTTTACAATAGCCAGTTCAACCTAGATCTAGGTTCTGGCACATTAATATATTAATCTAATATCTCTTTCGAACAATTTAAATTGTAGATTAACTATTACTTGTTTTGAAATGGACTTCACTCTGGCTCCTTCAATTTGGACGGCCTCCGTACCTGCAAGAACCCAACGCCGGGGGGTCCCAGCGTCGAGCCTCCGAAGCCTAAGTCAGCACTCGCTCCAAACCAAGAGGGTAAAGTAAAAATGTAGTAATTAATGTAGAGAGAATGAAGTTTTAGGATGCATTATCCCCCTATTGTTAGGGAAGTGTACCGTAGTGCCCAACTTAGCCCATACCATTATGCCATGTGTCATACCCTATATGTGGACTTATTTACTAATATATTTCTTCTTATCCGTCAAAGTTGGTATAGTATAATATCTCATATCATCTAGTAATTTCCACTCTGGTTGAGTAAGCATGACTCAATCCAAGAGTGAAATGCCTCTTCGGGCTGTTTCCGTCAACCTGCCATTGAGGTTACAATTTGAATGAATCTTCGACCACCAAATAGTCACCAAACCTCCAAATGAGCATCGAGACCCAAATGAACGTCAAATGACCACTAAGGTAAAAAATCGAAAGACCTGCCTTTGAGGTTGAACACCGAAAGACCTACCACTGAGTTTGAAAACCAAATGACCTGCCACTGAGGTCGAGAACTGACTCATCTGCCTCTAAGATCGAACACCGAATGACCATTGAGGTCTAAAATTGAGTAACTCTCCACTAGGGTCGAATATCGAAGACTAAATGACAACTGAGATAGAAAATGGAGTGACCTGCCACTGGGGTCGAACACTAGAAACCGAATGACAACTCAGGTCAAAAATTGGGTAACCCACCACAGAGTTCGAACACCGAAAGCCAAATGACCATTGAGGTCGATAATCGAGTGACCTGCCACATGGGTCGAACACCGAAAGCCGAATGACCACTGAGGTTGAAAATCCAGTGACCCACCACTAAGGTCGAATATCGAAAGTAAAATGACCGCTGAGATAAAAAAATCCAGTGGCCCTCCACTAGGGTCGAACACCGAAAGTCGAATGACCACTGAGGTCAAAAACCGAATGAACTGACGCAACATTCATGTCGAACCTTGATTCCTAGAGTAGATTCATTTTCTCTACATTTTGCAATGTCGATCTTTCTTTGATATCTCTCGACCTGTTTACTTGGACTTCCATGCTACTTTGATAGATTTTTTCGATCTCTCTCTGAAATCTTGAATTTGAAAATTTGAACTCATGTTTGTTGGTTTTTGACCACCATGTTTGAGCTTTCTTCTCTCAAAATAAACCTTTCCGGACACCTCGTCATGTCGCCCCTGAGTTCAAAATTTGATTTTCAACACTATTGTCTATACTCTCAAAAAACACATGTCCTGACGCCACCTTCATGTCGAAAAACTGAATTGGACAAAACCAAACCAAATAAAACCATTAACCTGAATAACCTGACTCTGTGAACTGATCCTAGTGAACTCCTTTGACCTACCATTGAGTCGTTAATTAAACTTAACAAAACCGAATCAAGTAATAAACCATTGACCTTCCACCGAGGTCTACAAATAAACTTCGTCAACTGCACCAAGTGAACTCCTTCAACCTACCACTAGGTCAAAAAATAAAGACAACAGAACCAAATCAAGTACTAAATTATCGACTCTCCACCGAAGTCTACAAATATACTCTGTCAACTGTACCATGTGAACTTCATCGTTGACCTGCCGCTAAGATCGAAAATAAGTTCGACAAAAACGAGTCAAGTGAAAATCATCGACCTGCTACCGAGGTCTTCAAATAATCTCCACGAATTTATGCACATGAACTCCATCGACCAACCACTGAGGTCCAAAATAAGTTCGACAAAATCATAACCAAAGAAAAAAACCATCGACCTACCACTGAGGTCCTCAATAAACTCCGTAAATTGCTCCACATGAACTCTATCGACCTGCCACTGAGGTCAAAAAAAAATGCAACAAAATCAAAACCAAGTGAAAAATCATCGACCTGCCACCGAGATCTCCGATAAACTCCATAAATAGATCCACATGATAGAGTTCTCTACCACCGAGGTCTCTACTAAATCAAAACCAGTAAAAACGATCGACCTACCACCGAGGTCTCTAATAAACTTCGTAAATTGCTCTACATGAACTTCATCGACCTACCAATGAGGTCAAAAAATAAATTCGAAAAAATCAAAACTTAGTGAAAAATCAACGACCTGCCACCGAGATCTCCAATAAACTCCGTAAATTGCTCCACATTAACTCCATCGACCTGCCAGTAAAGTCAAAAAATAATCTACCTGCCACTGAGGTCCTCGAATAATCTTCATGAATTGCTCCAAATGAACTTCATCGACCTGCCACTGAGGTCTCCAATAAGCTCAGTGTCACTAACGATCCAATACTAGGATCGACCACCCTGTCTGGAGGCCTTAGTCATGGTGGACTTTTTCTTTGAGCACATGCCCATCCTCAAAGAAATGGTCGATACATGTGACCACCCAGCCCGAAGACCTTAGTCATGGTGGATTTTTACTTCGAGAACATTCCCACCTCCAAGGAGTGGTCGACACATGCGACCACCCAGCCCAAAAACCTTAGTCATGATGGATTTTTTCTTCAAGCACATGCCCACTCTCAAATGAGTGGTCGATACATGCGACCACCCAACCCGAAGGCCTTAGTCATGGTAGATTTTTTCTTGTACAAAATAAGCTACATCAATTAAATATAATTATTAAGATAATTAAATATATCAAACAATTATGCTCAAAAATCACATCAGTTTTAATTCACTGTTCATTTACTTACATAATTCTAATTATCTTTCATTTCGTATAGTCTCACTCTTACATTTACATCATATCAACTTTAATCATTATATTTTAAATATTATTTAATTGTAAATTTATTTTATAAAATAACTCACTTTAGTTCAACAAATTGGATCATAAACCGTTTAATACGTATTCAATCGTCCCTTAGAGGGTGCTTGGGTACCATTCATCCAATCACTTTTGACCGATTACTTTCTTTTTTAACTCAAAATATAACTCAACCGACTTTCACATTTTTGTTAATATAATTAAGTAAAATCAATCAATCATCCTCAACATCACATCAACTTTAATTCACTATTCATCTGCTCATATAAATTAAATTATCCATTACTTTCAGTAATCTTTGTCTTACTATTACATCAAATCAACTTTAATTATTTTATTTTAAATATTATTTTAATGTAAACTCAAAATGACACTCAAACTTAATACAATCAACTTTTTCAACATTAACTCGGGTTAACCAACAAATTCGATTAGAACCAAAATTAGTTATATCCAACCACATCTTAGTGAACTACAAATGAGGAAATGAAATTACATGTGTTATTACTCTCGGGATGATGTTGATGTAAATATAGAAGGCCATGAACACATCATGAAAGAAGTGATGCAAGCCATTGATCCTGCTGACACACTGGCTAAGTGATTAGAGGTTTTCAATATACCACGACATCAAATTATACAAACTTAATCCACCTCTTTGAGTCCACCGATAAAAGTTGATAAATGCACCAAACATACGACAAACACAATCACAAAATATCCCATGACCCCATTTATTTTCAAGCAAACTTGCTCAGGGTATTGCAAAATATAGTTTGTCTCTCCAAATGCAACGAGTAAATAAATATTTTCTCCATAAATAAGCCAAATAATTTCTCCACGAATAAATCAAAAAATCTCCACGAATAAATCAAATAATTTTTCCGCGAATAAACCAAATAACTTCTCCCCGAATAAATCAAATAATTTCTCCCTGAATAAACCAAATAATTTCTATGAATAAATCAAATAATTTCTTTATGAATAAACTAAATAATTTCTTCACGAATAAATCAAATAATCTCTACGAATAAATGAAATGATTTCTCCACGAATAAACCAAATAATTTTACAGTTTTCACCAATTAAAAAAAATGAATCCAAATTTTAAATTAGTCTCATACCTTCATCATAATAACGTTATCTCAAATTACATCACCATCCATGTCGTATCACTTCGGACTCGTTGGGGATTCACCGTCCGTTGAATCGTCCTAAAGTAGTCTTGGGCACGAAACAAAGTTGTTGGACCAAGTCATGCTAGTCTAAGCCGCTGTTGAGCCAGATTTTCTCACTGGGCCATGAAAATAATTCGCTTGGCAGCGCAATGGGCCGGGAAGGGGTGCTGGGAGAGCTTGTGCCATACGTGGACTGAGACTGGATCTCACACGGGCTGCGGCGAGCCTCGTGTGGGCCGCGTGGGCCAAATACTCTAAGGAGTGCGTGCCGCGCAGGCAGGGCGCGGCCTACACGTTGGAGCTGATAGAAGTTGGGCTTATCTTCTAAGCCACTTTTTGGGCTTCCCCACTGGCATGAACACGGACCGCTCACCTGGGCCTCCTCTTCGCGTTGAACGCGGGCTATACTCTTCTCTTGGACCGCTGGTTGCGCCTCGCTAGCGGGCTATTTCCTCGTTGGGCCGTGCGCTGAGGGCAGGCGCGGGACTATAACTTGAGCTATGAGAGTGACCGGCCAAAAAAAATGTCTATCGAAAAAACTCGTCGGCTTCGGCAAGATGACCGGCTGTGTGCGCGCCTCGACGATGCGATCCTGACGGTGTCCTCTTTGAAGTGACTCGCCAGAAAATTGAAAAAGAAGACCGAAGTTGACCAAGATTTCTTAGATCCAAAAACTTTGACTGGTAAAATTTGATGACATTCTCGGTGGAATTTTTGCCTGAAATTTTAAGAGGATGATGAGCACGAAAAGAGCTTTGTACTGAAATAAAAATTATCATGGTCGGAGAACTTTGGTCGGTGATGGCGGTCGGTGAAGGTAATACGTTGTAGACTCGCCTCAACGAGAGGATTCCAATGGTGGTCTCGGAATTATCATAGCCCTCACAAATCTCCAGGAAAATGCATTTGAATACCGAAAGTTTACCAAAATTCACTTGATCCGAAATGTTTGACTGGCCAAATTGACGTTCTTCTCGGTGTAATTTTTGCATGAAATTTTAAGGAGAGATTCACCTCGAGGAAATTTATCCGATGACAGAAAAAAAATTCCAATCAGAGTTCATTTTCTACGGCCGACGACAAAGGTGAAGGAGAGTTGCTGGAAGTTTTTCAAAATTTTTCTGTCGAAACTCTATTTGCCACGGTCTATTTTGGCTTCTTGAACAGTTCCCACAGACGACGCCAATAATAGTGAAATAAACTTCACCCGAAGTCCTTCATCTCTGTTACATATTCCCCTTGGTCTCACAATAAGTGAATAAACAACCAACTCCTTTGACCTTGTTACATTTTAATTCCCTCCCAAGATCATATTAACCTCTTGATATTTTTAGTCTTTTACATAACAATTTTTTCTATTTTAGCTATTTGTTATCTTTCCTTGGTCTCTAGCCAATTACAAATAAGCACGAATATGGGACATGTACTTGCACATAAACTTTTATTATAGGAAATTTATGAACGAAAATTAAAATGCAATAATGAAATAAAAATAACTTCAAATGATATCCGAGTAGTTACGAACCCCAAAATCTCAATTAGATAATAATATGTTCTCTCGTTAACCTTACTTGACTTTTAGGTGATTGTCTCGTTGTTATTCTCCTTGCAATATTGTGGATTTTATTGATATCTTTAGTTTGATCAATCCATCAAGTTATATTGTTAGGTGTTGTTGGATATAATAATTTTCACTCAAAATGGTTAATTTGAAAAAATTGGCATGGTAAATTATTTGTGGGATTTTGAGTTTGTAATAAAATAATATTGAATATAAATTAATTAATGTTGATTTGATATAAAAGTATGAGAGAGATTTGATGTCAACAGTTTACCGACTTCATGTCCTCGTGTTTCCAGGCGAAGACGTCGGTGTTTGCTCAGAGGAATCGGATCATCTCGGTTCAGAGTGGTTCCGGTAGATGTGCCCCGATGTGAAGTTGTCTGTCGCACGTCGGCTCGTCCACGTAAATGATCTCTACCTCCTTGGACGGCTCTGCTCGGTTACCTCCTTTCTTTTCCTTGAACTGGTATCGGGGGTCGAGGACGTCGTCCTCTTTTGTGGGTTCTTTCCTAGGACGTCTTCCCCGATCTCGCGGTTTGTCTTCTTCTCTCGACGCCTGGACTGGCTCCAGTCGGGGGACTCCCACTGTCGTCCCGGGGTTTACGTTGCGGCCACGTCGGCTATCAGATGCGGGGATGTCGGCATCCGTTCTGTTGTCGGGAGACCACGGGCTTCCCTCGTCCCCACGTCGGACTCTTCGGCCATGTGGATTTCACACGAGGGGATTTCTAGGAA
>CACSLK010026072.1:9971601-9986342 GCA_902706635.1 Striga hermonthica
ACTGTGTATATATTATGACGATACTACGTTTCTGCTGATTATGATTTTGACGAACTTATCTTTTGATCGGACTTTCAGATAATTAATGTTTTCAGTAAACCGTAGATTTTGCTAAAAATTAAAATAACGGTTTTCCAAAATAAGTCACGTTTTACGGTAGCACCCCGAATCAGTTTTCGCAAAGTAAAAGATTTTATTTTTAAATAATTTTGTGAAATTTTTGCACTCTGATTTCACGATAAAGCGGGGTGTTACAAAATGAATCATATAATTAGAAACTAATATACAATACTTTACCAACTCATGCGCTTTCTTGCAAATGATATAAGACTCATCGTATGCCTATCTTTTTGTCCCTCACTGTGCTCTTTGTTCTTCTTACTCAATTTCGCGATTTAAATTATGTGATATCATATATTGTGCTAAATCATTTTATTTAAACAATATTTCGAATTTCAATGAGTTTTATGATAACAGCTATAAGATAACAAATAATGATTTCCTTTCGTGATATGAATTACTATTCGTAGCCCATCACTAAGTAGTTTATTTCTTCTTGCCAGCCAAGACAAATGTAACCACAATTATAAAATAACAAATAATGAAACATTAGGTCATATGATTACCTTAACCTCGTCAAGTTTCCAATATTCCAACAATTCTTTAAATTGTGAATCTGGAATTGTCTTTTGCCTATTCTTTCATCTATCTTTGTCATTTGCATACCAAGAATAATGTTTTTTCTTTATTCTACATTTATAACTACGCCAAAGATCTCCATTTGAAGATAATATATGCTCCACGCCATCCTCTGGGATGATGAATTTCTTTTGCAAAAAAAAGAACTAAATTATATAGTCTTGTAAATTAGACGTAATTGAAATACTATATACATTAAATATTCATTTTATATTTTCACATGAGTGATAAAAAGATTAATTAGTGAATAATAATTATGAAAGCCTAAAAAGCATTAGACCTTCACATAATATGAAACTTTTTGCGACATGTGCCCCCACTATTCTGTGCATTTTTTATTATGTGCTCTAGTGCTTATATCCATTAACAATGTAATCTATATACCTTCTTGCGACATTAGGCTCAAAGATAACCATTTAACATAACTAGGAACTTGGTCTTGGTCCAACTCAATCTTTTCTATAAACCAAAACATGAATTCTTGGCTATGTTGTTAAGCTTGCCTCCACCTTTTCTTTGTTTACCCTTTGACATTGTTTTCATCATGCTTCCATGCTCTCTGAATTTAGACAACAATTAAAATTAGTAATATGTAAATTATGTATTGAATAAAATACATTTTTATGTTAGCTAAAAGTTTACTCACTTTTGATAATTTTGAATCCGTACATCCTCACAATTGAACAACACATATTAATGAGTTGTGTTCTTTATCCAGGACTCTAGATGAAATATTGTTCCTTTCTTTTTATTTTTCTCCTCCCAACAGGATGACCAACTTTAGAGAATATAAGGGATTCATCATCACTTACAACTTCATCATAATTTTTAGTTTGCTCCTTGATCACTTTTTCGCACTATCATTTAAATACCTTGAGCAGAACACCAAACACTCTTCTGCCAAATATCCTTCGGCAATAGAACCTTCTGGACAGCTACGATTCCGGACATATGATTTTAGTTTCCCAAGATATCTTTCAACTAAGAATATTGACCAACCATGTACAGATCCACTTAACTTATTCATCTGCTAAGTGGATATGCAAATGCATCATTGTGGCGAAAAATGAGGTGGAATTATTTTCTCAATTATACGAAGTACTTCAACTATTTCACGTGGCAAATGATCTAGATCATGTGCATTTACCACTTTATTGCAAATACCTCTAAAGAATGCACCCAGTCTTATCAAAGCAAGAGCTACATGCTTAGGTAGAGTTTTCCTTATTGTAACTTCAAGTAAATACAACATCAGAATGTGGTATCATGGCTTTTATAACCTGATACTTTCAATTTCTTCATTTACACGCAACGAGAAATATCTGATGCACATCCTTGTGGTAGCTTTGCCTTCTTCAAAACTTTACAAATAATACGTTCCCCTCCCTCGTCATAGAAAAACATGTTTTAGGTAGCAAACATCGCTTGTTTCCAGACTCTATAGGATGAAATGATGTTCTAATACCCACATCCTTTAATTCCAAATGTGATGATCTTTTGTTTTTCCAGGAATGTCTAACAAAGTCCTGAGCAAACTATTAATAATACGTTATATGCATGGGATCTAAATGATGCTGATATACAACATTCTCCCAAAAAGGCAAACTGAAGAAACATGATTTATTTCTCTGTGGGCAATTTTCAGTTTTCATTTTGGGTTGCATTTTTCCAATTTATTTTTGAAATTCTTCAATAGACTTAAGATTTCGGCACATGTTAAAAGAGTTGGAGCTTACCTCATCTCTGTTTTTCTAAGAAAGATTTCTTATCATTACGCCAATGATGATCTGTATCCAAAAATCTACGATACCCCATGTAGAAAGATTTCTTACTTTTATTCAAATACAAGTTTCATAGTGACAATATGGACATGAAAACTTTTCCTTTGTGCTCCAACCAGACAACATGACATAGCCACGAAAACCATTTATCGTCGACTGTAAAGCAAAATGTACCTGAAATGTTTGGCGTTGTGGCACATCGTATGTCTCCACACCGAACTCCCACATGCCTTTTAGTTCTTCCACTAGAGGCTGAAGGTAAACATCAACATCATTTTTCCAGGGGAATGTGGCCCAAGAATAATTAAAGATAACATGAGATACTCTGACTTTGTAAATAACCAAAACAGTAGATTATAGTTCATTAAAACAACTGGCCACGTACTATGAGGGATGTTCATGGTTCGAAATGGGTTAAATGCATCACTTGCTGGTCCTATCCGTACATTTCGAGTTTCTTGAGCAAAATGTGGATATAAAGAATCAAAATCTTTCCAAGCCTTTCCATCGGCTGGATGTCTTAAGTTTCCATTTTTTGGTCATTTCTATCACATCTCATATAATTAGTTGTTTCATGACACATATACAACCTCTGAATTCTTGGTTTTAAAGGAAAGTGCCAAACTACTTTGGCTGGAATCTGTCGACTGCGTTTAGATGAATATTATGTGTCTCCCAACTCAATTTCAGTTTCCTTCCACCTTGAAGCCTGACAAATATGACAAGATGTGAAACTTTAGTACTCTTTCCAGAAAAACATATAATCATTACGACATGCGCCAATTTTCTGATAATGAAGACCCAAGTCCTTCACCAACTTTCTGGCTTCGTTAAAAAGACATGGGCACCTTGACTTCGGGAATCAATTCTCGAATAATTTCAAGTAGATCAGAAAATGCCGCATTACTTATCCCATGAACACACTTAAAAAGATACAAACATATGATAAATGATAATTTTGAGAAGGATTTACAGCTTGGATATACCTCTTGTTTGCCATCCTCAACCAATTTAAAGAAAATTTTGCCTCTAAATTGGCATTATTTGCAATATCTTCGTGCGGTTGTCCCATAAACTGGCCTGCTATATCTTTATGGGTATTGTACAACAGATTTTATGTGTCATCTAGGATGCCCATGTCATAGTTTTGATCGTTCATATTTGACGAAGTGTCTTTCTCATTAGGATGCTATTGACTTCATTGACAATCAAATGATTATAAACTTCATTTCTACGATACCAAAAACGGTGATAACACTCTCTACATGGACAATTAATCTGATCTCCTTGAGCCCGAGTAGAAAATGCAAAATCTGGATAAGCTTCTACTTCTTCAGCGTACTCATTACTAGAGCGCAAGAAGTTGAAACACGAACTTTTACAGCTCGTCATAATCCAATCTGAATGAACAAAAGAGAATACAACATTATTATATACTAATTTAAAAAATATCTTTCTCGTAAGGTTGCCTTAAATTGTATTTAAGTCAATGACTCACTGAATCTCCTAGTCTCAGGAGAAAGCTGAATAAACATAAGCTAAAGATCCAAAAAAATATTTTTTTATCAAACAAAAAATGCATAAAGTGACATTATCACATAATTTTCTAGCTAGTCGTAGGTAAATTGAATTGGCCAAGCATGTATATTGAGTTGAATGTACAAAATCATTCCCCAAATACAAACAAGCAAGTTTATTTTACAAAACGTACATATTGAAAGATAAAAGTGAAAGATTATGGACCCAACAAAATAATTCCGAACAGGAAAAAAACGATGACGGCAAGAACTCTGTAATACCTGGTCCGAAAAGTGTCTGAAATTGATACTAAAACTGGATGAAAAATGAATTAAGAGTAGATGATGAAGAAGGCGCTTGCAAAAATCGTCTGATGAATTAAATGAGAAATAAATGAAATCGTTTCCAGATGGTTTAAAGTGAAGAAAAAATCTTGGGAAAAAAACATCAGCGTGAAGATAAAATAGAGATAGAGAGGCTTCAATATCTTTTTTATTATTAAATATAAACAATTTTTTTTCTTGAAAAATAATAAATAAAATTACATTTAGAAAACTACCGTCTTTTTGAAGAATGCTGTGTTAAATTGGTTTAATAAAATACTATTATCATTTATTTTTTTATAAATAACATTTAAAAAGTGTTCTCTTGAATGACCACTAATATAGAAATTATAATGTTATCTATTATGTGTTAAACTAGTGAGAATCTCGTGCGATGCAAGGTGATTTCGTAATGTAAAATATTTTTGCAAAACTTTATTTTAACAATGTATTAGCCTGTTGATCCGTCTATATTAATATAAATATTAGTTTAACATATATATTTATTTTTTACTACAAAATATGAATTTTACATATTTTGGTTCATCATAATACTCAAATATTGCTATATTCAAAAATTTATTGCCGTATAATGTCAATGTTATTTATACCATTTATAGAAGTAATATTTCTTTTTTATATAATGGTAAATCTTTAATGTATATTAATATTATTTATTGATGTGATTAATTTAAAAATGTATAAGTAAATCTAATGTTTGTTAGGAATGTGATAGATCTCGATATTTTAGATACAGATATATGATATATATCTACAAATATATGATAAGAATATCTTGAGATACAATAGAAATTTTTATGTGATTTATTACCAAAATTAATCATCCGCAATTACCTAAATTGTATCTTTAAAGCATAACATAAAATGTTTAAATAATTTCCAGAATTAGTAAACAATATATTTTGGCGGGAAATAGTTACTATTTAAAAAATAGTCAAACCTCTTTATATATATATATATATATAGATCTAATGACTACCTAAGAGCATCTCCAATGCACTAATGTTGTTGTAGAATAATTTTTTACAAATGTCAATTAATTAAATAGATTGTGAACCATGTAGGAAAAATGTTTACAACTATGAAATAAAAAAATTATCTCCAATGCACAATGTAGTCTAACTACAATTCTATTTACTTACCACATATATATATATATATATATATATATATATATATATATATTTTTATAATATATAACAAGAAAATTAATTAAATAATTAAATTATTTGGCATTGGTAAGAATTATTCTCTCTCTTCTCATCCTTGGCCAGCTAGAATGTGGATGAATCACATTCTTCTCTACATTGTAGACATTAATTATGTCCACATCATCACAACATTTGTGATCACATTGTACATTGAAGGATAAAAAGTTGTGATATGGCTGTGTGTTGATGTGAAATGTAATTTCCACAACAACATTTGAGCATTGTAGATGCTCTAAATAATGTTAGCTAAAATATGTTAACTAACTCAAAGTATTAGGTGCAAGTGCTGCCTATAAGTAAAATGTTACATAATAGTTCATATTTCAAAAAGTGTTACAACAGTATCATACTTAAACTAACAATTATAAAAGTGCTACAGGATTGTGTTACATAATGTCACTTTTTTGAAGTGGTCAATCTAATGTGGAGAAGATCCAAGATGACATCCCCTTTTGAAAATGGTAGGCACAATGTGCTCGACGAGCAGCTTCATGCTCCACCGAAGGTTTGAGTTTCTGACCCTAAGGCGTTTGATGAGTATTGTGATGCGAAGGAGGCCGAGGACTTCCTTCGGTATATAGATACGCACTTCTATGTTGTCATAGTTGCAAAGGTCAAAAAATTTTGATTGCGAGCATGTACATGATCAGTGATGCGAAATTGTAGTGACGGGAACGAGCGTTGGACAATGCTAGTGCCAATCAAGCGGTAATCAACACATGTGATGCTTTAAAGAGGAAGTTGAAGGATCAGGTCCTTCTAGGCAACACCAATTGGCTTGCCCTACGTCATGGAGTCCAGCTTTGTAATGCTTGATATCTCCAATATGTCGGTGAATGATTTGTCATCGGCCATAGCCACAGTCAAATGCTTTGTGGACTTCAAGGTCGTTGGCAGTCTAGAGTCGAGTCACAAGATGAAAGAATCCACCAATGAGAAATCTGTGAAGTTCAAAAATAGAAAGGATGATGGAAAAGAAAAGAAAAAAGTTAGGCGACAAGAAAGATAACATGGCCCTAAAGTCCAAACCAAAGATATTTGTGGTGGACAAATCCAATCGAGGATGCTTTTTATGTAACGGTGGCCATCGAATGCGTGACATTCCTAGATGCCTTAAGTCGAAGGGAAATGCCCTAATGATATAGGGCACATCTTAGGATGCTAAGGAAGGTATGTTGGGCTTTAACTCTATGTTGTTGCTGAACCAAGTCCATAGAGTCCCAACGAAATGCAATGTCTTGATGTATGCGAAAGTGGTTGTGAAAGGGAAAGAAATTATGACCTTGTTGGATACGTGTGCGACCCATAACTTCGTAGGCGAGGAGTATGCCCATAGGCTATCCCTCAACATTAAGCCGGCAGACGAGAAAATAAAGATCGTAGATGCTCCTGACCATCATATCAAGTGGGGAGCCCTAGTAGAGATAATTGTTGGGTCGTGGAAAGGACTAAGTGCATTTAGTTTCTTACTAATAAACTTGTTCATTCTTACAATAGTTGCTTGCTAGCAGTTTCAACTATTTTGTAATAAAATTATCATTTAAAATTGAAAATATAGGTCCTATAACACATGTCTACTTGCATTTAATATGTCTTGAGATGTCAAATGTGAAATTATATGGGGACATACATAAAAGACAACACAAATATGATAATAGTCATACTGCACACTTATCTTGAAAAAATTACAAAATTATTATTATTATTATTGAGTAACAAGTACAAAAATGGTAATATAAATAAAAGGTAGTGAATTCTCGATAAAAATTAATAAATAAAATAAAATTACATATTTAAAACCCACAAGTAAAAAGACGTTAGAGAGTATTAAGTTTTGTAACTCTGCCATTCATATTTGGCATCTAGATTCATAATGAGAGATCTAAGGATAAAAAACTCTTTATCGCTTGACATCTTGTACTTCCACAATATCTTGAAATGTGATGCATTCTTAAAGCTTTTTGATAAGATCAACAGTTGCGTCTGCAGATCTGAATATTTCTTTCGATGAAGGAGATATAAATATTTGGTATACTCCTTGATCTGAAACGTCAAACAAACCATTAAAGAAGTTATTCAAATTCAATTGACCTATGAGTTTGTTATGAAGTTTTACTTATGTTCACGAAACAATGTTAAACAATGTCATTTTTGTTTCATAATCGCCTAGAAGAACTATAAAAACATCAGTATTGTTCGCCATATCCATCATACAACCATAAATAGAATGAGTTAGCATCGACCTTGTGGAATCCTTGATAACTCTAGCTGAAGCTTCACACAAAGGTATAATTCTTTTCACTTCTATTCCCCAACATTGTCCCACCACTAAGAGACTATCTCTTTCAATTATGTTTATCTCTTCAAACAAAACTCATAAAACCAAGAACGTTGTATATAATAAAATCTTCAATAATATATAATTCATTTTCATTATGTTTGTAATTTAATGATCATTAATTTATTAGATTACTCAAAAACAAAACTACTTTTTATAAAGCAAGTAGGTAATAAAAGCGCCCGAAACAACCTAAAATCTGAAATCAAAATCAGAGTCTTTGCCAAAGCCCAAACCAAACTCTATGGACTGAAATGATGCCTATCTCTAGTTTCAATTTTACGGCCCAAGAACTAAACACATGGCCGGCCACCCCCGTACATGTATTGCTTGCTAAAGCCCCTAGGGTTTACGGTTTACCACTTGAGCTGGAAAAAAGAAGCCTTCGATTGTTCTGCTTTTCGTAACATCAAAGCTCTTCTTCTTCTCAACCTGTTTCAGAAAATAACGACCTCAATACTCCTGTCAGCATTTGATTCCAGAAAATGGTACTTGCCCTTTGCTATGAAATTCTGCAGTGTTCTTGTGGTTTTAACTTAATTTTTTATTTTTTTTATTTAATTCCTTTTATCTTTTTGGGCGTGTTATTGTATCCCCAATAATGTTCTATTTGATTCTATTGCCCTTCCATTTTGCTGATAAAGAACCAGTCTTTATCCTTAGGATCTTCATTTTCGTTGTCTTGGTTTGATTTTATGTATAGAAATGATTCGTTGTTGTTTCCCCTCACATTTTAATTCGTAAATGGTGCGAATTTATCTGCACCATGAGTGCAGTTTGGTTGAAGTTAACAAGGATAAGGTCCAATGCACGTCTTAGGTCTCTTTTTGGGAGCAATGCTTTGATTGTAAGAGAATTTGATGAAGTTTACACCACAGTTGTTCATTTTATGAGGAGAGTATCATCCTCAGTAGAGATTTATAAAAAGTCTTAATACAAGTAGACTCTTGGGAAATGCTACGGTCCCGTTACGGTACCATCCCCTTGGGTATTTTAACCCGTTGGATCCACATGTAGTTAGACAAGATAGATGATCCAACGGTTAAAACACCCGACCGGGATGGTACCGTAACGGGACTGTAGCATTTTCCCTCTTTTAGAAGTCTCAAAAAGTTCTAATTGAAGACTCCTAAATTTTAAAAGTCGTAAATACTCACTGAAAGTCCAAATCACCCCTTAATATATAATGCTAGTGTATATTTGGGAGATAACTATGTTTTTTACAAATTTTGGTTTTGTCCAACTTGTTTTAATCTGCGTTTGCTATTAATGACGTGCTTGTGTTAGTCATGTGTAGTTTTGATGTTATTGGCATACATTACAGGCCACTGTCAAACCAAGGGCTCAGGCCAAGAGGGCCGCTGCTGCAGAAGATGAGGGCTTGGACCCAACGGTAGGGTATTATTGACTTTGTTTTATTAGTTTATTTGATCTTTTCTTCCCTGTCTTAAACTTTTATTGTTATCAGTGTTCTTGGATAGGTAGTACTTTTTGTGGGCTGTTTGTAATTGATTTACTGAATATGAGTTTTTGCCTGCAGCAATATCATGAAAACAGGCTGAAAGCTCTTGCGGCTCAGAAGTCAGCTGGGATTAATCCGTATCCCCACAAATTCGAAGCTAACTCATCTATACCCGAGTATGTGAAGAGGTACGAAGGTTTAAACGGTGGTGATCATCTTGAAGACGTCGAGGAACGAATTGCTGGTATACGAGATTATATGTGTTATTTGTGCATTATAATATCATTAAATTGTTACTATGAGTTTCTAATGTAGACTGTTTGTTTTGAAGGCCGGCTTATGAACAAACGCTCGTCATCATCGAAGTTATTCTTTTACGATTTACATGGTGGTGGAGCTAAAGTTCAAGTTATGGCTGATGCAAGGTGATTGCATAAGATATTATTTATAAGCCACTTGACCCTATTGTTGTGGACCTATTTTTTGGTTTGTTATCGGATGTTTCCAAATAAGTTGATGGAAACTGAGGAATGTTGAATAGATTTATCTATTGCCAAACTCAATATCACGTGCCTTCGAATTGAAATGTTTAGATTTTGTGATTTTACCAGTGTGGAACCTCACCATGATTCATGGTTTTGTTGTAGGAGATCGGATTTGGATGAAGAAGAATTTTCTCTATTTCACAATTCAGTCAAGCGAGGAGATGTTGTTGGGATCATTGGTTTCCCAGGTCTGAGACTTACTTGATTTTTCACCAATTTTATGCTCCATACATGGTGTAATTGTTCTCTTTGAGAAGTTTGTTCAATTTGCTTGTGAAATTTAGTAGAAGTATCTATAATTCAGTGTTATCGATGGCGGATGGTGGGCCATGGCGGAAAGCCAAAAAACCGCCATATTTCTATTTGATAACGCTGCTACTATTGGATTATGATTTTAGAGGCCGCATTGTTATAAGGCGCATGCACTATTTCACTTTATTAGAATAGTTTAAGTCATGTGTGACTCCTCATGTTTTGGTTGGACCTTCAATTAGCTAGCCTGTTTTATTGGTTCCTCGTCATGTTTTTATCTATAATAAGAAAGTGGAGAACTGTTCTGAAGAATCAGTAACCTAATTATTTTAATTTATTTTATGTTAGAATGGACTCATGGTACCTCATTTTGTAGGTAAAAGCAAAAGGGGAGAGCTGAGTATTTTTCCCAAAACATTTATAGTTCTTTCTCATTGTCTCCACATGATGCCCCGACCAAAAGTTGGCCCAGGTTCAGAAAATGCTAAGGTGGCTGAGATCTTTTATTCTGATGTACGTAATGATAAAAGTTTCACTTCTTGATTGACATTATGCTACCTTTGGACAGGTAACCAATGCTTGGGTCCCAGGAAGTGGTAGAAACCCTGAGGCTTATATACTGAAGGATCAGGTACTGTTCAACTATCCATTTATCTTAAACTTGCCCTATTCTGTTTTGAAGGTCCATGTTTCTCATGAGTTTATTAGCTTTCATGTTAAAGTTCATAAACTGTTTTGCCATTTAACTGATCCGGAACCTATTTGTGATACCATTCAATGCATGAGTCTGCTGTGACTGTTTTTTCATTTCATACTGTAATATTTCATTCAGGAAACACGGTATAGGCAGCGGTATCTTGACTTGATGCTGAACATGGAGGTTCGTGAAATTTTCAAAACCAGGGCAAAGATTATTTCCTTCATCAGACGATACCTTGATGAATTAGACTTTCTTGAGGTAAGTGCATTGTATAATACATTATCTGTTTTATTGTTCTGTTCGTTTTTACTTCACTTCATAGGAATTTTTCATTGGGGGACACATGGTTGCCACCTCTAGTTTTTTGTTACTAGCACTTGCTTGCCCTCAATTTTTTTTATTCATGTTATTTTATGTTCCGAAGGTTGAAACTCCAATGATGAACATGATTGCCGGTGGAGCTGCTGCTCGTCCATTTGTAACCCACCACAATGAGCTCAATATGAGGCTTTTCATGCGCATTGCACCTGAACTGTATCTCAAGGAACTTGTTGTTGGTGGCTTAGACCGTGTGTACGAAATTGGGAAACAGTTTAGGAATGAAGGGATTGACCTAACCCATAATCCCGAGTTCACGACTTGTGAGTTCTACATGGCTTTTGCCGATTACAATGACCTGATGAAGCTAACTGAAGATATGCTCAGTGGTAAGTGGAAAATCCAGTAAAAAAGTAGGGCAATTCAAAAACGTCCTGCGGGTTCCGGCTAATTACAAGAAAACCTATAGGTTATTACAAATTGCAAACCCCCTCCAAGGAAATTTGATTTTCTGTATATGCTGGGGGGTTTTAGTGGGAAGAAATGAAAAATGGTGAAATCTAATCATTTGGAATTTCCTATATTTGGAACCTCAGGGTTTCTTCTAAAACTTCAATTGGGATTTTTTTTAGTTATCCTTTGAAAACTGGTATAGAGTGTGTTTGGTAATCACCATAAGCTAGCTATTAGCTTATTTGGTTACCTTAAGAAGTTTCATATATTCAAATAAGTATGGTTTGGTAGACTGAGCTTTTTAAAAATAAGCTTCTTTGGGTAGCTTTTCAAATAAGCTTGTTGAAAATTTTATTCTATTAGCTAATTTATCATATAAACTAGTTTTTCAGCCATAAGCGCTTGAAATTCACTTATAAGCTATCAACTAGCTTACATGGTATTTATCGCTTAGCAGCTAAGTTTACCAAACATAGCCATAGTATTAGCATAATTTTATTGACATATTCTGCATTATTAGGGATGGTCATGAAACTTACGGGTGGTTATGTAATAAAGTATCACGCAAATGGGTATGACAATGATCCCATCGAGATCGACTTCACTCCTCCTTTCAGGTATTTGAGCTTGCGCAGTATTCATATTGGCTCTTGAATTATGTGAACTGGATACAACAATTCAAAGTCCTTGCTTTTAATTGTCAGGCGGATTGATATGATAGATGAGCTAGAGAGGGTGGCTAATTTGAACATCCCTAAGGACTTGTCAAGTGAGGAAGCCAATAAATATCTGGTGGATGCATGTGCAAGGTTTGAGGTCAAATGCCCCCATCCTCAAACAACTGCTAGGCTGTTGGACAAAGTAAAATACCTCTCTATTTTTTTGTGTTATTTTTTTCTTCTAATATTACACGTTTTCTATATTTTGTGTGTCAGTTTGGGTTGCATATTATTGTATTGTGGTTTTGATTTATTATTCATTTAGTTATTTAATTCTTTTTAATAAACTGCTACGTTTGCTTCGTATAGCTTGTTGGCCACTTTCTTGAGGAGACGTGTGTGAACCCTACATTCATTATCAACCATCCTGAGATCATGAGTCCACTGGCAAAGTGGCATAGGTCCAAACCAGGCTTGACCGAACGGTTTGAGCTGTTCATCAACAAGCATGAAGTATGTATATCAACAATACTTTTCATCCCCCTCACTTTTCTATAATTCTCTCACTTTTCTTTTTCCAGTTTCATCCATTGTGTTTTGCCATACTGGATAATGCTTGTTATCTTATATTCTCATGGCAGCTATGCAATGCGTATACGGAGTTGAACGATCCTGTTGTGCAACGCCAGCGTTTTTCTGACCAGCTCAAGGTATTTGTTGCGAAAGCATAAATTGTAATGGTGTGCCTCTGTAAAGGTTTCTCAAGCGAGCAATCATGATCAGGGATGATTGCATAAACTACTCTTGAGGTTTTATTTATTTATTTATTTTATTTTTCAAAATTATCAATGCCCCATTGGTGTTTCCCTTGAGATTTGTTTTCTCAAATTATCCATAGGATTGAAACAAAATAACGAAGTTGCTGGTTGTAATTAGACTAAACCTTATTTGTAATTAAACTAATCTTAGCTCTTTTTTGTTAGCCCCTTGTGATTATTTGCATGCATAGTACTCTAACTTTTTTTTTTTTTTTTTAAGTACTCAAGTAACTTGCTAATGATCTTTTGTTGCTGGTTACAATAACTAGGACCGGCAATCGGGTGATGATGAAGCTATGGCCTTAGATGAAACATTCTGTACTGCTCTTGAATATGGTTTACCTCCAACTGGTGGCTGGGGATTGGGTATTGACCGATTTGCAATGTTGTTGACTGATTCACAGAACATAAAGGTTAACTTAACTTGTCCCTTCATATATTATTTCTAATTAATATTCTTATCAATATTGAATTCTCTCCTACATATACTTGTTTTTTTCCAGGAAGTATTGCTCTTCCCAGCAATGAAACCCCAAGATGAGCCATCGAACAAAGAAGGGTAAATAATTTGTAATTTTGAAAGGTTTTAACTGTTCTGCAGTTAATTCTTGTGGTAAAGTTGACATTAACTTTGTTTTCTTCAGCAATAAGAAAACACAGGATGCTCCCTCTCAAGGTACACAATGTATGATTTCACAATATATCCGTATTTTCTTGCTTCTCCGAAATATGTTCTCAGGATGTTTTTTTATGCTTAGTGAACCATATTGTAACTCATTTAGTTGCTATGTTTCCTTAAGGAAAGACCTTTTGTGAAAGTTATTTGTTTTTGGATTTGAATGCAGAGCTTGAGAAATTGTCGTTGTCGTAAAATTATGAAGGGCACTCAATTTGGGGGTTGAATGATGAGACATTTTGGGTGAAAAAAACTCTGAAGAGTTACAATTACAGTCCGAGCTGCCAATCGGAACATTTGATACATGGATACAACTCCAAGATTGAAAAATCTCATTATTTACATGGACTTCTATAGAAATCATGTTAATGCAGCAGCATGTACTAATACTGTGGATTTTAGTGTTCGTTTTGTATTATTTTTTCACTTGACCCCAAGTACTTGATGTGAAATGTTTTGATCAAAATCCCTTCTCTTCGGGAGAAATTTCTCAGTCTGTCCCTAAAAGCAATGTTGAATGTAAAGATTAAGCTCGTTTCGAAAGATTTGTTTTCATGATCCACTGTGCATTCTCGTGTCCATTCAAACGAGACAAAGGTCTCTACATGGTGCAATGAACAGCACAAACATGCACTTTGTGATCACTCTTTGCCACCAAATAATCGCACTATGACGACAAAATATACATTTACACGTTACACGATTACATTTCAATTGCTCCGAAGAGGCTTCAGTCACAAAATTCTCATAAAATTCTTTTCGCGACTGATATTTACCCAAAATGCAGAGTCTTTGTCTGCAAGCTTTCTTGAGGCAGTTCTTGATCAAAACCCAAGAACTGCTACTCATCAATTATAACATAATCCTTATATCGTGATACCATCACCCTCACGAATGTTGAAAAATTTCATAATATGTATTATGACGATTCGCTATTGTAGAAGTCCACAAAAAAAAAAAAAAAAAA
>CACSLK010026076.1:30024-40997 GCA_902706635.1 Striga hermonthica
ATAATGGTGTCGTGTTCGAAAGCAAGTCTTTCTGTAGACGTTGCTTATTTTTTCCTTTTTGTCCCTATTTACTCGTATTTTTCTTGACTTCTTTAAATGTATACGATTTTGTTTCAAAACGCGATTGGGCGTGAAATATATGTTATCAACATCAAATAATGGTTCCGTGTTCGAAAACAAGTCTTTCCGGAGACGTTGATTATTTTTACCCTTTTGCCCCTATTTACTCGTATATTCCTTGACTTCTTTCAGTGTATACGATTTTTTGCTTCGAAACGCGATGGGGCTCGAAATATATGTTATCCACATCAAATAATGGTGTCGTGTTCGAAAACAAGTCTTTCCGTAGACGTTGATTATTTTTTCCTTTTTGTCCCTATTTACACGTATTTTCCTTGACTTTTTTAAATGTATACGATTTTGCTTCAAAACGCGATTGGGCGCAAAATATATGTTATCCACATCAAATAATGGTTCTGTATTCGAAAACAAGTCTTTCCGCAGACGTTGATTATTTTTTCCCTTTTCACCCTATTTACTCGTATTTTCCTTGACTTCTTTAAATGCATACGATTTTGCTTCAAAACGCGATGGCGCAAGAAATATATGTTATCCACATTAAATAATGATGCCGTGTTTGAAAACAAGTCTTTCTGGAGATGTTGATTATTTTTTTCCCTGTTGTCCCTATTTACTCGTATTTTCCTTGAATCCTCTAAATGTATACGACTTTACTTCAAAACGCGATGGGGCACGAAATATATGTTATCCACATCAAATAATGGTTTCGTGTTCGAAATACAAGTCTTTCCGGAGACGTTGGTTATTTTTTTCCTTTTAACCCTATTTACTCGTATTTTCCTTGACTTCTTTAAATGTATACGATTTTGCTTCAAATTGCGATGGGGCACGAAATATATGTTATCCACATCAAATAATGGTGTCGTGTTCGAAAACAAGTCTTTTCGGAGACGTTGATTATTTTTTCCCTTTTGCCCCTATTTACTCGTATTCTCCTTGACTTCTTTAAATGTATACGATTATGGTTCAAAATGTGATAGGGCACGAAATATATGTTATCCACATCAATTATTAGTGTCGTGTTCGAAAACAATTCATTCACGAGATGTTGATTATTTTTCGCTTTTGACCCTATTTACTCGTATTTTCCTTGACTTCTTTAAATGTATACAATTTTGCTTCAAAACGCGATGGGACACGAAATATATGTTACCCACATCAAATAATGGTGCCGTGTTCGAAAACATGTCTTTCCAGAGACGTTGATTATTTTTTCCCTTTTGTCCCTATTTACTCGGATTTTCCTTGAATCCTTTAAATGTATACGATTTTGCTTCAAAATGCGATGGGGCACGAATTATATGTTATCCACATCAAATAATGATTCTGTGTCCGAAAATAAGTCTTTCTGGAGACGTTGGTTATTTTTTCCCTTTTAACCCTATTTACTCATATTTTCCTTGACTTCTTTAAATGTATACGATTTTGCTTCAAAGTGCGATGGGGCACGAAATATATGTTATCACATCAAATAATGGTGTCGTGTTCGAAAACAAGTCTTTCCGGAGACGTTGATTATTTTTTCCCTTTTGCCCCTATTTACTCGTATTTTCCTTGAATCCTTTAAATGTATATAATTTAGCTTCAAAATGCGATGGGGCTCGAAATATATGTTATCCACATCAAATAATGGTGTCGTGTTCGAAAACAAGTCTTTCCGGGGACGTTGATTATTTTTTCTTTTTTGCCCCTATTACTCGTATTTTCCTTGACTTCTTTCAATGTAGACGATTTCGGTTCAAAACGTGATGGGACACGAAATATATGTTATCCACATCAATTAATAGTGTCGTGTTTGAAAACAAGTCTTTTCGGAGACGTTGATTATTTTTCGCTTTTGACCCTATTTACTCGTATTTTCCTTGACTTCTTTAAATGTATACAATTTTGCTTCAAAACGCGATGGGACACGAAATATATGTTATCCACATCAAATAATGTTGCCGTGTTCAAAAACATGTCTTTCCGGAGACGTTGATTATTTTTACCCTTTTGTCCCTATTTACTCGTATTTTCCTTGAATCCTTTAAATGTACACGATTTTTCTTCAAAACGCGATGGGTCACGAAATATATGTTATCCACATCAAATAACGGTTCTGTGTCTGAAAATAAGTCTTTCCGGAGACGTTTGTTATTTTTTCCCTTTTAACCCTATTTACTCATATTTTCCTTGACTTCTTTAAATGTATACGATTTTGCTTCAAATTGCGATGGGGCACGAAATATATGTTATCACATCAAATAATGGTGTCGTGTTCGAAAACAAGTCTTTCCGGAGACGTTGATTATTTTTTCCCTTTTGCCCCTATTTACTCGTATTTTCCTTGAATCCTTTAAATGTATATGATTTAGCTTCAAAATGTGATGGGGCTCGAAATATATGTTATCCACATCAAATAATGGTGTCGTGTTCGAAAACAAGTCTTTCCGGGGACGTTGATTATTTTATCCCTTTTGCTCCTATTACTCGTATTTTCCTTGACTTCTTTCAATGTAGACGATTTTGGTTCAAAACGTGATGGGACACGAAATATATGTTATCCACATCAATTAATAGTGTCGTGTTTGAAAACAAGTCTTTTCGGAGACGTTGATTATTTTTCGCTTTTGACCCTATTTACTCGTATTTTCCTTGACTTCTTTAGAAGTACACGATTTTGCTTCAAAACGCGATGGGGCACAAAATATATGTTATCCACATCAAGTAATGGTGCCGTGTTCGAAACATGTCTTTTCGGAGACGTTGATTATTTTTTTCCTTTTGTCCCTATTTACTCGTATTTTCCTTGAATCCTTTAAATGTATATGATTTTGCTTCAAAACGCGATGGGGCTCGAAATATATGTTATCCACATCAAATAATGGTTTAGTGTTCGAAAAAAAGTCTTTCCGGGGACGTTGAATATTTTTTCCCTTTTGTCCATATTTACTCATATTTTCCTTGAACCCTTTAAATGTATACGATTTTGCTTCAAAACACGATGGGGCACGAAATATATGTTATCCACATCAAATAATGGTGTCGTGTTCGAAAGCAAATCTTTCTGTAGACATTGATTATTTTTTCCTTTTTGTCCCTATTTACTCGTATTTTTCTTGACTTCTTTAAATGTATACGATTTTGCTTCAAAACGCGATTGGGCGTGAAATATATGTTATCCACATCAAATAATGGTTCCGTGTTCGAAAACAAGTCTTTTCGGAGACGTTGATTATTTTTAACCCTTTTGCCCCTATTTACTCGTATATTCCTTGACTTCTTTCAATGTATATGATTTTTTGCTTCAAAACGCGATGGGGCTCGAAATATATGTTATCCACATCAAATAATGGTGTCGTGTTCGAAAACAAGTCTTTTCGTAGACGTTGATTATTTTTTCCTTTTTTTCCCTATTTACACGTATTTTCCTTGACTTTTTTAAATGTATACGATTTTGCTTCAAAACGCGATTGGGCGCAAAATATATGTTATCCACATCAAATAATGGTTCTGTGTTCGAAAACAAGTCTTTCCGCAGACGTTGATTATTTTTTTCCCTTTTAACCCTATTTACTCGTATTTTCCTTGACTTCTTTAAATGCATACGATTTTGCTTAAAAACGCGATGGGGCACGAAATATATGTTATCCACATTAAATAATGATGCCGTGTTTGAAAACAAGTCTTTCTGGAGATGTTGATTATTTTTTCCCTTTTGTCCCTATTTACTCGTATTTTCCTTGAATCCTTTAAATATATACGACTTTGCTTCAAAACGCGATGGGGCACGAAATATATGTTATCCACATCAAATAATGGTTTCGTGTTCGAAACACAAGTCTTTCTGGAGACGTTGGTTATTTTTTTCCTTTTAACCCTATTTACTCGTATTTTCCTTGACTTCTTTAAATGTATACGATTTTGCTTCAAATTGCGATGGGGCACGAAATATATGCTATCCACATCAAATAATGGTGTCGTGTTCGAAATCAAGTCTTTCTGGAGACGTTGATTATTTTTTCCCTTTTGCCCCTATTTACTCGTATTTTCCTTGAATCCTTTAAATGTATATGATTTTATATCAAAACGCGATGGGGCTTGAAATATATGTTATCCACATCAAATAATGGTGTCGTATTCGAAAACTAGTCTTTCCAGGGACGTTGATTATTTTTTCCCTTTTGCCCCTATTTACTCGAATTTTCCTTGACTTCTTTTAATGTATACCATTTTTTGCTTCAAAACGCGATTGGGCTCGAAATATATGTTATAGACATCAAACAATGGTGTCGTGTTCGAAAACAAGTCTTTCCGTAGACGTTGATTATTTTTTCCTTTTTGTCCCTATTTACTCGTATTTTCCTTGACTTCTTTAAATGTATACGATTTTGCTTAAAAATGCGATGGGGCACGAAAAATATGTTATCCACATTAAATAATGGTGCTGTGTTCGAAAACAAGTCTTTCCGGAAAGGTTGATTATTTTTCCCTTTTGTCCTTATTTACTCGTATTTTCCTTGAATCCTTTAAATGTATACGATTTTGCTTCAAAACGCGATAGGGCACGAAATATATGTTATCCACGTCAAATAATGGTCCCGTGTTCGAAAACAAGTCTTTCCGGAGACTTTGATTATTTTTTCCCTTTTAACCCTATTTACTCGTATTTTCCTTGACTTCTTTAAATGTATACAATTTTGCTTCAAATTGCGATTGGGCACGAAATATATGTTATCTACATCAAATAATGGTGTCGTGTTCGAAAACAAGTCTTTTCAGAGACGTTGATTATTTTTCGCTTTTGACCCTATTTACTCGTATTTTCCTGGACTTCTTTAAATGTATACGGTTTTGCTTCAAAACACGATGGGGCACGAAATATATGTTGTCCACATTAAATAATTGTGTCGTGTTCGAAAACAAGTCTTTCCGGAGACGTTGATTATTTTTTCCCTTTTGTCCCTATTTACTCGGATTTTCCTTGAATCCTTTAAATGCGTACGATTTTGCTTCAAAACGCGATGGGGCACGAATTATATGTTATCCACATCAAATAATGGTTCTGTGTTTGAAAACAAGTCTTTCCGGAGACGTTGGTTATTTTTTCCCTTTTAACCCTATTTACTCATATTCTCCTTGACTTCTTTAAATGTATCCGATTTTGCTTCAAATTGCGATGGGGCACGAAATATATGTTATCACATCAAATAATGGTGTCGTGTTCGAAAACAAGTCTTTCCGGAGACGTTGATTATTTTTTCCCTTTTGCCCCTATTTACTCGTATTTTCCGTGAATCCTTTAAATGTATATGATATAGCTTCAAAATGCGATGGGGCTCGAAATATATGTTATCCACATCAAATAATGGTGTCGTGTTCGAAAACAAGTCTTTCCGGGGACGTTGATTATTTTTCCCTTTTGCCCCTATTACTCGTATTTTCCTTGACTTCTTTGAATGTAGACGATTTTGGTTCAAAACGTGATGGGACACGAAATATATGTTATCCACATCAATTAATAGTGTCGTGTTTGAAAACAAGTCTTTTCGGAGACGTTGATTATTTTTCGCTTTTGACCCTATTTACTCGTATTTTCCTTGACTTCTTTAGAAGTATACGATTTTGCTTCAAAATGCGACGGGGCACGAAATATATGTTATCCACATCAAGTAATGGTGTCGTGTTTGAAAACATGTCTTTTCGGAGACGTTGATTATTTTTTTCCTTTTGTCCCTATTTACTCGTATTTTCCTTGAATCCTTTAAATGTATACGATTTTGCTTCAAAACGCGATGGGGCTCGAAATATATGTTATCCACATCAAATAATGGTGTAGTGTTCGAAAACAAGTCTTTTTTCCGGGGACGTTGAATATTTTTTCCCTTTTGTCCATATTTACTCGTATTTTCCTTGAACCCTTTAAATGTATACGAATTTGCTTCAAAACACGATGGGGCACGAAATATATGTTATCCACATCAAATAATGGTGTCGTGTTCGAAATCAAGTCTTTCTGTCGACGTTGATTATTTTTTCCTTTTTGTCCCTATTTACTCGTATTTTTCTTGACTTCTTTAAATGTATACGATTTTGCTTGAAAACGCGATTGGGCGTGAAATATATGTTATCCACATCAAATAATGGTTCCGTGTTCGAAAACAAGTCTTTCCGGAGACGTTGATTATTTTTACCCTTTTGCCCCTATTTACTCGTATATTCCTTGACTTCTTTCAATGTATATGATTTTTTGCTTCAAAACGCGATGGGGCTCGAAATATATGTTATAGACATCAAACAACGGTGTCGTGTTCGAAAACAAGTCTTTCCGGGGACGTTGAATATTTTTTCCCTTTTGTCCATATTTACTCGTATTTTCCTTCAACCCTTTAAATGTATACGATTTTGCTTCAAAACACGATGGGGCACGAAATATATGTTATCCACATCAAATAATGGTGTCGTGTTCGAAAACAAGTCTTTCCGTAGACGTTGATTATTTTTTTCCTTTTTGTCCCTATTTACACGTATTTTCCTTGACTTCTTTAAATGTATACGATTTTGCTACAAAACGCGATTGGGCGCAAAATATATGTTATCCACATCAAATAATGGTTATGTGTTCGAAAATAAGTCTTTCTGCAGACGTTGATTATTTTTTCCCTTTTAACACTATTTACTCGTATTTTCCTTGACTTCTTTAAATGCATACGATTTTGCTTCAAAACGCGATGGGGCCCGAAATATATGTTATCCACATTAAATAATGATGTCGTGTTTGAAAACAAGTCTTTCTGGAGATATTGATTATTTTTTCCCTTTTGTTCCTATTTACTCGTATTTTCCTTGAATCCTTTAAATGTATACGACTTTGCTTCAAAACGCGATGGGGCACGAAATATATGTTATCCACATCAAATAATGGTTTCATGTTCGAAACACAAGTCTTTCTGGGTACGTTGGTTATTTTTTTCCTTTTAACCCTATTTACTCGTATTTTTCTTGACTTCTTTAAATGTATACGATTTTGCTTCAAATTGCGATGGGGCACGAAATATATGTTATCCATATCAAATAATGGTGTCGTGTTCGAAAACAAGTCTTTCTGGAGACGTTGATTATTTTTTCCCTTTTGCCCCTATTTACTCGTATTTTCCTTGAATCCTTTAAATGTATACGATTTTGCTTCAAAATGCTATGGGGCTTGAAATATATGTTATCCACATCAAATAATGGTGTCGTATTCGAAAACAAGTCTTTCCAGGGACGTTGATTATTTTTTCCCTTTTGCCCCTATTTACTCGAATTTTCCTTGACTTCTTTTAATGTATACCATTTTTTGCTTCAAAACGCGATGGGGCTCGAAATATATGTTATAGACATCAAACAATGGTGTCGTGTTCGAAAACAAGTCTTTCCGTAGACGTTGATTATTTTTTCCTTTTTGTCCCTATTTACTCGTATTTTCCTTGACTTCTTTAAATGTATACGATTTTGCTTGAAAACGCGATGGGGCACGAAAAATATGTTATCCACATTAAATAATGGTGTTGTGTTCGAAAACAAGTCTTTCCGGAAACGTTGATTATTTTTCCCTTTTGTCCTTATTTACTCGTATTTTCCTTGAATCCTTTAAATGTATACGATTTTGCTTCAAAACGCGATAGGGCACGAAATATATGTTATCCACGTCAAATAATGGTCCCGTGTTCGAAAACAAGTCTTTCCGGAGACTTTGATTATTTTTTCCCTTTTAACCCTATTTACTCGTATTTTCCTTGACTTCTTTAAATGTGTACGATTTTGCTTCAAATTGCGATGGGGCACGAAATATATGTTATCTATATCAAATAATGGTGTCGTGTTCGAAAACAAGTCTTTCCGGAGACGTTGATTATTTTTTCCCTTTTGCCCCTATTTACTCGTATTTTCCTTGACTTCTTTAAATGTATACGATTATGGTTCAAAACGTGATAGGGCACGATATATATGTTATCCACATCAATTAATAGTGTCGTGTTCGAAAACAAGTCTTCCAGGAGACGTTGATTATTTTTCGCTTTTGACCCTATTTACTCGTATTTTCCTTGACTTCTTTAAATGTATACGATTTTGCTTCAAAACGCGATGGGGCACGAAATATATGTTATCCACATCAAATAATGGTGTGGTGTTCGTAACCATGTCTTTCCAGAGACGTTGATTAGTTTTACCCTTTTGTCCCTATTTACTCGTATTTTCCTTGAATCCTTTAAATGTATACGTTTTTGCTTCAAAACGCGATGGGGCACGACATTGATTATTTTTTCCTTTTTGTCCCTATTTACTCGTATTTTCCTTGACTTCTTCCAATGTAGACGATTTTGGTTCAAAACGTGATGGGACACGAAATATATGTTATCCACATCAATTAATAGTGTCGTGTTTGAAAACAAGTCTTTTCGGAGACGTTGATTATTTTTCGCTTTTGACCCTATTTACTCGTATTTTCCTTGACTTCTTTAAATGTATACGATTTTGTTTCAAAACGCGATGGGGCACGAAATATATGTAATCCACATCAAGTAATGGTGTCGGGTTCGAAAACATGTCTTTTCGGAGATGTTGATTATTTTTTCCCTTTTGTCCCTATTTACTCGTATTTTCCTTGAATCCTTTAAATGTATATGATTTTGCTTCAAAACGCGATGGGGCTCGAAATATATGTTATCCACATCAAATAATGGTGTCGTGTTCGAAAAACAAGTCTTTCCGGGGACGTTGATTATTTTTTCCCTTTTGTCCATATTTACTCGTATTTTCCTTGAACCCTTTAAATGTATACGATTTTGCTTCAAAACACGATGGGGCAGGAAACATATGTTATCCACATCAAATAATGGTGTCGTGTTCGAAAGCAAGTCTTTCTGTAGACGTTGATTATTTTTTCCTTTTTGTCCCTATTTACTCGTATTTTCCTTGACTTCTTTAAATGTATACGATTTTGCTTCAAAACGCGATTGGGCATGAAATATATGTTATCCACATCAAATAATGGTTCCGTGTTAGAAAACAAGTCTTTCCGGAGACGTTGATTATTTTTACCCTTTTGCCCCTATTTACTCGTATATTCCTTGACTTCTTTCAATGTATACGATTTTTTGCTTCAAAACACGATGGGGCTCGAAATATATGTTATCCACATCAAATAATGGTGTCGTGTTCGAAAACAAGGCTTTCCGTAGACGTTGATTATTTTTTCCTTTTTGTCCCTATTTACACGTATTTTCCTTGACTTCTTTAAATGTATACGATTTTTCTTCAAAACGCGACTGGGCGCGAAATATATGTTATCCACATCAAATAATGGTTCCGTTTCCAAAACAAATCTTTCCGGAGACGTTGATTATTTTTACCCTTTTGCCCCTATTTACTCGTATTTTCCTTGACTTCTTCCAATGTATACGATTTTTTGCTTCATAACGCGATGGGGCTCGAAATATATGTTATCCACGTCAAATAATGGTGTCGTGTTCGAAAACAAGTCTTTCCGTAGACGTTGATTATTTTTTTCCTTTGTGTCCCTATTTACTCGTATTTTCCTTGACTTCTTTAAATGTATATGATTTTGCTTCAAACCGCGATTGGGCGCAAAATATATGTTATCCAGATCAAATAATGGTTCTGTGTTCGAAAACAAGTCTTTCCGCAGACGTTGATTATTTTTTCCCTTTTAACTTTATTTACTCGTATTTTCCTTGACTTCTTTAAATGCATACGATTTTGCTTCAAAACGCGATGGGGCACGAAATATATGTTATCCACATCAAATAATGGTTTCGTGTTCGAAACACAAGTCTTTCCGGAGATGTTGGTTATTTTTTTCCTTTTAACCCTATTTACTCGTATTTTCCTTGACTTCTTTAAATGTATACGATTTTGCTTCAAATTGCGATGGAGCACGAAATATATGTTATCCACATCAAATAAAGGTGTCGTGTTCGAAAACAAGTCTTTCTAGAGACGTTGATTATTTTTTCCCTTTTGCCCCTATTTACTCGTATTTTCCTTGAATCCTTTAAATGTATATGATTTTGCTTCAAAACGCGATGGGGCTTGAAATATATGTTATCCACATCAAATAATGGTGTCGTATGCGAAAACAAGTCTTTCCGGGGACGTTAATTATTTTTTCCCTTTTAACCCATTTACTCGTATTTTCCTTGACTTCTTTAAATTAATACGCTTTTGCTTCAACTTGCGATGGGGCACGAAATATATGTTATCTACATCAAATAATGGTGTCGTGTTCGAAAACAAGTCTTTCCGGAGACGTTGATTATTTTTCCATTTTTCCCCTATTTACTCGTATTTTCCTTGAATCCTTTAAATGTATATGATTTTGCTTCAAAACGCGATGGGACTTGAAATATATGTTATCCACATCAAATAATGGTGTCGTGTTCGAAAACAAGTCTTTCCGGAGACATTGATTATTTTTTCCCTTTTAACCCTATTTACTTGTATTTTCCTCGACTTCTTTAAATGTATACGATTTTGCTTCAAAACGCGATGGGGCACGAAATATTTGTTATCCACATTAAATAATGGTGTCGTGTTCGAAAACAAGTCTTTCCGGAGACGGTGATTATTTTTTCCCTTTTGTCCCTATTTACTCGTATTTTCCTTGAATCCTATAAATGTATACGATATTGCTTCAAAATGCGATGGGGCACGAAATATATGTTATCCACATTAAATAATGGTGTCGCGTTCGAAAACAAGTCTTTCCGAAGTCGGTGATTATTTTTTCCCTTTTGTCCCTATTTACTCGTATTTTCCTTGAATCCTTTAAATGCATACGATTTTTCTTCAAAGCGCGATGAGGCATGAAATATATGTTAATTACATCAAATAATGGTTCCGTGTTCGAA
>CACSLK010026087.1:8712-19631 GCA_902706635.1 Striga hermonthica
CACCATTATTTGATGTGGATAACATATTTTTATCACACCATCGTGTTTTCGAACCAAGTCGTATACGTTTAAAAAAGACAAGGAAAATAAGGGTAAATAGGGGCAAAATTTAAAAAGTAACCGACGTCTCCGGAAAGACTTGTTTTCGAACACGACACCATTATTTGATGTGGATAACATATTTTTATCACACCATCGTGTTTTGAAGCCAAGTCATTAACGTTTAAAAAATACAAGAAAAATAAGGGTAAATAGGGGCAAAAGTGATAAAGTAATCGACGTTTTCGGAAAGACTTGTTTTCGAACACGACACCATTATTTGATGTAGATAACATATTTTTATCGCACCATCGTGTTTTGAAGCCAAATCGTATACATTTAAAAAAGTCAAGGAAAATAAGGGTAAATAGGGGCAAAAGTGAAAATGTAATCGACGTCTCCGGAAAGACTTGTTTTCGAACACGACACCATTATTTGATGTGGATAACATATTTTTATCACACCATCGTGTTTTGAAGCCAAGTCGTATACGTTTAAAAAATACCAGAAAAATAAGGATAAATAGGGGCAAAAGTGAAAAAGTAATCGACGTCTCCGGAAAGACTTGTTTTTTAACACGACACCATTATTTGATGTAGATTGATGGGTCTCTTCTCAGATCTGGAACGGTCCAATGGGAAAACGTCCGGATCTGGGATGAACCGGTGTGAATGAGCTTAGATCTGATGTGATGGCGTTCGAACCATTGTTGGGCCGCAAGAACACCTGCAAGAACTCAATGCCGGAGGGGTTTCCGGCGTAGAGCCTCCGACGCTCAAGTCAGTATATGAAAGAGAACAGGGGAGCTGCTATGAGAGCAGCAGCATTAATGGAATAATATGGAATGAATGGGAGTTAGGGTTTTAGGATTACCTCAGTCCTTTATATAGAAGTGCAATATTTACCTGAAGTCCCCAAAGTGCCCCGACCGACTTAATGGAAATGTCCAGAATACCCTAGTCGGTTCGTATTCTGCCTACTTCCTAGTCAGCATCTAGATCATTCCTTAGCTTCCTTCTTATCCTTAACTCTTCTTCAATATGCTGAGGTGTGTCAAAGCTATCGAGAACCACGAACTATGAGACTCCTTCAGTCGACCTGAGATATTGCGTCGAGTCGACTGGATCGCATTCAACTATTAGTGGACCCCGATACGTCTGACCATTATCTTGCCAGAGGTCGATTTATTCTAGTCGACGGATGTACGTCGACTCGATCGAGAGCCGGGATTCTTGACTGAGTGTCGTGGAACCTTACTGGCGAAGTCGACTGAGTTGAAGTCGACTTGATAGTTTCGAACCGTGATGATATGAACCGCTATGAGCCAGTGTGGCTATATCATCTAGTCCCCCCCAAAATTACTCGAAGCGACTCTGAGCTTACGAGTAGATTATGTCGACTAGATGTTTCTTTCGAATCTTTTCATGTGTCCCGTCATCAAGTTGTTACCTTGGGTTGCACCCACTCGTCACCTCGACTTGTAATACGGCCCGCCTACGCAAATTTTGATTTGATTAGATAAGTCTGAATCTTTTTGAATTTCAAATTTCAAAAAATAAGGCTCATTGATAAGACACTTTATCTCTCCGTCGCTTCGTATTATGTGCACCATCTCAACCGTTAAATATGACTTTAATCTGAGGGCTAGGGTCTCCCTGCCCTTTCTATAAATAATCCCCATCTTTTCTCGTCCCTACTTTTCGCACTCATCTCCCTCAAACTCTCTGTTTTTCTTCGGCAAACACAGCTTTCCGGCGCTCTTATTCTCCGGCACCCTTTTCCGATTTCTCAAGACTTTCCGTCAAGCATCATGAGTATGAGTAAGTTTTCTTTATCTATTCGACTTGTTTTCGTATTTTGAGATAAGAACGTTATCTTTCTGGGTAAGTTGTCTGGAAATAAGAACATCTTTCATTTTCTGGGAATTGCATGCGAGTCTTCTGGCGATTTTCTTATTAGATCTTTGATTGTAAGTTTTTCATCCTTTCTAGTGTTATTTTTTGTTAGTCGTCTTGTTATGAAATCGACTCTCTTCCTTTCCTGACTTGACCTTTATTTGTCAAGTCGAATCGTTATGGGAACATATTTCTTCTCCCTTTCTTCCCGTTGTCGAGACGTTTCTCATGTCATCCTGGTTATTTTGTCGACCCCTCTCTTTGAATCAAATCTCGATTTCTAACAACTTTTCTTGATTGCCGTTTTTTATCCTCTTAGATTCCAACCTCGATCCTGTTTCTGACCCCGTCTCCGGTTCTCTTGCCCGCGAAATCGATAACTATTCGGGTTCGGACTCTATTCATCTGAACGATGTCGAGCCGTGTTCTCATCGAAACGTCGAGTCGGAGGATTTTGCCCATTCACATGCTTCTCCTTTCGGTATCGATTGGGCCGTGTATAACCAGGCGTTACTTTCGGGCACCCTTTGTGAGGATCCCGAAATTCTCAAAACCCTTGAATCTTCTTACCCCGACTTGGCTTCCCGAGGTATTTTCCGCTACATTTTTCCGAAAATCCTTCTGTACATGGCCCGACTTGTTCCTTTACTTGATAACGACTTCCCTTAATCGAGTCTGAGACTATAACATGTTCCGTGGCAAGTTCTTACTATCGTTTTCTTTATGCTCCTGCAGCCGAAATCGATGGCTTCAGAGAGTTCAGCGGCCTTCCCTCAGACTGGGCTGTGGTCGCTCCCAAGCCCGAAGACGAATTTCGTCACCCTCCCAAGGGTTGTTTTACTTTTTTCGTGGATCAAATAATGTCGGGCCTGCGTTTCCGATTCAACCTGAACTGCAATCGTTAAGTAACCTTTTCGATATACCAATAAACCAGTTCACCCCTAATTCTATTCGAATAATGGTAGCCTTCGTAGTTGTTAACCGCATAATTTTAGGTGACTTTCTACCCGAATTTTTCTTTTACTGTTACGGGTATAGGTTTAGTAAGGACGCCCATTGTCTGGGTCGTCGAGTAGGTGTCACTTTTCTTGATGACCTTTCTTCCAATATTACCGAATGGAAGAAAAAATACTTTTTCATTCGACCTGCTCCTGGTCAATATCCTTTCTCCAATGAGTGGATTAGCCACAAGACTAAGCACGTAAGCGTCCCGACTCTTCACAGTTTGCTGATATGCTAGAAGAGTTAAACCAACATGTATGGAGCGCTCGTCGACTTACAAAAGATACCTCTTTACTTAATCATGTTGGTATTTGCGTTGATAAAAGTGCTCCTCGTCTTGTCGATCCTTGTAAGCTTCTTCGCTTGTCGTTTTTTTTTTTCTCCGACCTATTTACTGCTTGCTTGGTTTTGTGTTTTTGCGTTTGGCTGTCTTGGATCATATGGGTGGCTGGTGTGTTTGTCGGTATTAATCGTTTTCTTTTTTCTCTTTTTTTTTTTAGTAAAAGCATTGGCCCGTTTTGATAAGAAGAAGGTGAAGGCAACTGATGAATCGGTTGCCCAAGAGCTTGGAGGCGGCTCGAGTTCTGTTGCTCCGTCGGCGGCGGTCGAGACGACTGCCGCTAAGAAGTCTAGAGTTGTCCTCCCTTCGGCCACTGTGCCGGGCAAGTCGTCGGGTCCTTCTCGCAAGAGGTCTCACGACCAGAGGGACAAAGCCTCGACCCCCGACTCTTCAAAACGCCCGAAGGGGAGGGAGTCGACAGCTGAGGTCGACACAACGGCGCCCCCGGTTGAGGAGGGTACGGGGCAGCCGTCACCCGTGAGGGTTCAACCTATAACCTTCCAACAACCTTCTCGGCTCTATGACAACCCTGACTCCCTCCAGATTCTCAATTATCTTCAGTCGGTTCTTCCTGAGGACGACAGAGTCCGGACCGACGGCAACCCTTATCATCAGGCCCGTTACGCAGCTCGGCTCATTCCTCGGGTAAGTTTAATCTTATATTTGCTTGCTTTTCTGGTCTTGGATCCATTTCTTATTTTTTATTTGTTTGTCCTTTCAGCTTCTTGCCTGCATCCTCCCGACTATGATCGAGGAGGCGACCTCCCCCGAATCGAATATCCAGACTCTTAGGGAGCAGTACACGACTAAGTGTAACGAGCTTGTGGCCAAGGAGGAGGAGCTTGAGGCCGCCAATGCCGTCATCGCCAAACTCCGCTCTGACAAGGATGCGGCCGTTCGCAAGGCCGAAAAGCTGAGGGTCGACTTGGTCAAGGCGAATGATGAGGTTCTGGTCGAGAGGGAGAATGGGATTGAGGAAGGTCGGCGGACCTTCCTGAAGTCTACTGCGGGAGCGGTTTTTCTTGATCACTACCGCAAGGCCGTGGTCGAGGGATTCTGCTCCTCAGAGGAGTTTCTTGACACATTTGTTCCCTCGGTTGTCCAGTACTTCGACTATGCCTGCGACACGTAGGAGCAAGCTGTGACCAAGCCCGACTTCTCGGGAAAGATCGATCGTGACGCTGTGAGGCTAACTCTCCCCGATCCCGAGGGTTTTCGGAAAGCTGCTCTCCCTCTTGGCCATGCATGGTGGAGTGGCCTGGCGGCCAAGGCCATCCACTCGGCTGGGTTATCTTCTCAGCTTGAGGTTCCGCCACTTCCCCTGGTCGGCCCTGTCGAATTGGTCGAGCCGAGTGGTGCGAACTTCGAGGATGAGCCGTTCGACGAGGATATTGAAGTCGATCGGCCTAACATGGAGCCGATTGTGGAGGAGGGAGGTGCTCGGACCGAGCCAATCGGCGATGGGGGCGAAGATGCCGCCGAGAAGTCGACGGCCGACTCCCAGCGGGCTTAGATTATGTTATATTTTTTTCTTTTGTTTCTGTTTGTACTTTTTCTTTTTGCTCTTACCATCTCATCCTATTTTCCCTTTGTAAAGGATGAGAGGGCGTCGGATGTAATGAATTTCCTTTAATTATAAT
This sequence comes from Striga hermonthica, assembly GCA_902706635.1. Lineage (NCBI taxonomy): Eukaryota > Viridiplantae > Streptophyta > Magnoliopsida > Lamiales > Orobanchaceae > Striga > Striga hermonthica. Next base: position 13,629 of record CACSLK010026087.1, read on the forward strand.
ACTTAATTGTGCTGTTTTCATATCGTCGTCTTCTCGTGGTTGTGGCTTTTTATTTTCATGTTTGTTTTTCTTTCTTTACCTTACTGTCCTCTCCCAACCCGTTTTGCGAGCTGGTCGAAGTCGAGCAACAATTTTAACAACATTATAGCTGTTGAACTTAAGTTTTTCGAGTCGTCCTCTCCAAACCCGTTTTGCGAGCTGGTCGAAGTCGAGCAACAATTTCAACAGCATTATAGCTGTTGAACTTAAGTTTTTCGAGTCGTCCTCTCCCAACCCTTTTTGCGAGCTGGTCGAAGTCGAGCAACAATTTCAACAGCATTATAGCTGTTGAACTTAAGTTTTTCGAGTTGTCCTCTCCCAACCCGTTTTGCGAGCTGGTCGAAGTCGAGCAACAATTTTAACAGCATTATAGCTGTTGAACTTAAGTTTTTCGAGTCGTCCTCTCCCAACCCGTTTTGCGAGCTCGTCGAAGTCGAGCAACAATTTCAACAGCATTATCGCTGTTGAACTTAAGTTTTTCGAGTCGTCCTCTCCCAACCCGTTTTGCGAGCTGGTCGAAGTCGAGCCGAGTTGACCGGCTATATAAACGTTTCAAAAATTCTGATATTCTGGCTACTGTGGTGAAATTGATGCGAAAAAGGAGGGCGGTCGTTACCTCTTCTCGACTTTAAGATACCCGACTTCCCCGGTTACCTCTCATGTCTTACTATTTGGGTCGAATCTCCCCAATTAACGATTATTTATTCAAGATATGGCTGACAGTGCCGCCTTTATACATTTCGAATTTCAAATCTTTTAAGTGACGCGCGTCATGCCAACCGCTGACTCCTCGCATTCTGTGCCTTATCACGGTCGTTGGTTTTCCTTTAATCTAACGGCTGACATCCACCCTATTCTCTATAAATAAGATTGGGTTTCTTCCTCAATTCTTTTTTACTTTCCCTCAATTTCTCCTTCTACTCTGGCGATTCAAGGATCCCAGCTTTCTTTTCCGGCGAGTTTATTTTTATCGTTTGCAGAATTTCAATCTCCTGTCAGATCGGCGATATGTGTAAGTATTTTTATTTTCTTTACTCTATTCTTTCTTTCTCCTATTTTCTGGGTTTCCGAATTTCTCTGCGTTGGTGTTCTTCGTGTTCTTCAAAATGTTTTGTTTTGTTTTTTTTTTTTTTTTTTTTTTTTTTTTTTTTTTTTTTTTGTAGATGTTGTGCTGGATCTTGTGTGAATCATCTTTCGAGTTGATAGATTGTTATCGTGCGACTTAGGCTATCGCGTATAACCTCTTATCGACATTCGTTCTCTTTTTTTTTTGTACTTTCCCTGAGTCGACTTTCTGTCTTCTTGCCTTCGTATTTCTACCACTTTCCCCTTCTTTGTATCTCTGTCGACTTAAGCGAGTCGATTGTGCTTTGCTTGTTTTTATTTCGCCATGTCTGATCTTTGCCTTTATTTCTTCTCCTTTTAGCTTCCAACTCTGGTTCTTCGCCCGACACCCTTGACAGATTGATCGACAGGGGCCTCGACCAAGCTGACTCAAGCTCAGTCGAGATTACCGGCTGTAAGATGGTTAACGTTTCACCCCCTTAATCGGGTACTTCAACCCCGAAGGTCGACTGGGCCGAATATGATCAAGCCTTGTTGGACGGTGGTCTAGTTGAGGTCTCAAAGAGTCCTCGAGAAAACTCTCCTCGTCTCGACTTGATTCCTCAAGGTATTCCCCTTAGGTTGTTAGATGTCCCTGTGTATAGTACCAGTCCTATACTTGTATCCTTAGTAACACCTCTCGATCCTCGAAAGGTTGTTTCGATCGCTTGTACTTTGGCCAAATTAGCCACTTTAAATCCTTTTTCTTACGCCTCTGCCGCTCGAGTCAAGAGCTTCATGCAGTTCAGCGGGCTCCCCTCCGATTGGGAGTTAGTTATTCCGGGTCTTGATGGCAACTTCGCCTGTCCCCCCGAGGGTTGTTATACCTTCTTTGTCGACCAGGTTATCTTTGGCCTACGCTTTCCCATCCAAGCCGAGCTTTTGGAGATTAGTGACTTGTATAAAATCCAAATAAATCAGTTTTCTCCCAATGCTCTTTGTATCATGATAGCCTTCATCGTTGTTTCTCGTATAGTTCTTCATTCTTTTTCAGCCGAATTTTTTCATTACTGTTATAGTTATCGGCTTCAAAAAGGGGCCCATTGTTTGATCCGTCGTCCCGGCGTAACCTTTCTTGATGATCTTTCTTCGAATGTCCCCGAATGGAAGTCGAAATTTGTCTTCATTCGTCCTCCCGTCGGTGCTTATCCTTACACCAATAACTGGATAAGTACTAAAGTTAAACAGAATAAACGGTCTCGATCCGAGGATTTCGAAAGACTCTTAGCAGAGTTGAATAAATGTACTTATAGCGCTCGACGCATAATAAGAGACCGTAGGTTGGTCAATCATGCCCGAATCGTCTTGTATGATGATCTTCCTCAGCTCGATGATCCTCGTAAGCTGTCCAGCATTTCCTTCAATATCAAGTCGTCTCTTATTTTCTTCTAATCTTTGCTTTTATTGTTATTTTTTCAGTTAACACACTCAAGCGTTTCGAGGTGAAGAAACCGCCTACTGCTCCTGCTCCACCCGGCAGGTCTGGTGGACAATCGACTGCCGCGGCTCGAAAACGCAAGTCCTCGGGTCCGAGTGCCCGCAGGAGGCCTCAGGATGACCGCGCCCCTCCCCTACTCCTTGGCGACTCTAAGCGTCGTAAGGTCGACAAGGGTAAGGAGAAGATGGACGAGGGCAACACTGCTTCTAAGCGGACGGAATCGTCCGTTACTTACAAGGACGCGTTAGTCAAGATGCCGTCTCGACTCTGGAATCATCCGGAGCCGTATAAGGTGGCAGAATATCTCCACTCCGTGCTCCCCGAGGCCGATAAGGCTCGCGTCGAGGGGAACGAGTACGAGTGTTCTTGCTACGCTACTCAATGTCTGGTTCGGGTATGTGCTTTATTCTTAAGTGTTTATGTTTTGTGTATTTCTTTCGGTCTTTCATCATTTGTTTCTTTATGTAGTTTATGGCGGCTGCTCTCCCTGGCCTCAAGGCCGGCACTCGACCCCCCACTTCCTCCGGTCAGGCCCTCGAGGAGAAGTGTGAGGCGCAACTCAGGGAAATTGCCCAACTAAAGAAAGAGCTGGAGGATTCTAAGACCCTGGTTGATAAGTTGAGAGCCGACAAGGCCTTTGCCCTACACGAGAAAGAGAAGCTTCAGGCCGACCTCGAGAAGGCTCAGGAGGCGAATATGTACGAAGTGGACATCGGCATCGTTGAGGGCCGGAAGTCATTCTTGAGGACTGGCATAGGCGCTGCCTTTGTTCGTGAATATCGCAAGGAAGTCGTCAAGGCTTTCTGTAATTCTCCTGAATTTCTCGACAAGCTCTGCCCCGCCGCCGTTCAATACTTCGACTATGCCTTCGACGCTTGGGAGGCTGTGGTGGCGGGATCTGAGTTTGCTGGGAAACTCGACCGGGAGGCCCTGAAGCGTACGCTTCCCGACCCCGATGGTTATGAGGGTGATCCGTCCCTTCCAGACGACTATCCCTGGTGGACGGGTCTCGAGGCGAAGGTTGTTAAGGAGGCCAGGCTCACCTATCAATTGGATGCTCCCTTGCCTTCCCCCGCCCATCCTGTCGGGCCAAGTGACGGTGATCAGGTCGTGACCGTCCTCGAGGATAGCGATGAAGACGTTATAACTTAGTTGTTTTTTCGAGGCTTATTGCCTTCTATATGTCGTTTATTTTTATTCTGATCAACCTGATTTTCCAATTTTTAAATGTTGAGATGACTTCTTGTAACGAATCCTTGTTTTAAATATTACTCATTTTATTTGGCTTAAGTCGTTATGTTCCTGCGACGTTGTTGTTCACATTTTGTAGTTAGTGCTCTGGCAGTAGTAGACGGGTTATATGAGAACTTGTTGTTTGAGCTATCTTTCACAGTCGCGGGCTTTTATAGCTTCGCCGAGATTTTGCTCGAGGCTCGCATCTTTTGTTGCTTGAGTCGACTTTTATAGTCGTGGGCTTTTTAGCCTTGCCGAGATTTCGCTCGAGGCATGCAACTTTTGTTGCTTGAGTCGACTTTTATAGTCGTGGGCTTTTTAACCTTGCCGAGAGTTTGCTCGAGGTGCGCAACTTTTGTTGCTTGAGTCGACTTTTATAGTCGTGGGCTTTTTAGCCTTGCCGAGAGTTTGCTCGAGGCGCGCAACTTTTGTTGCTTGAGTGGACTCTTATAGTCGTGGGCTTTTTAGCCTTGCCGAGATTTCGCTTGAGGCATGCAACTTTTGTTGCTTGAGTCGACTTTTATAGTCGTCATGATTAGTCGGCTACATAGTCGTTTCGAAGAACTCAGTTTATCCAACAATTATGTAAGAAAACAAATAAATATATAGGCATCTTTGAAGAGTACATTCAAAATCCATTACTGAATATGATTTGATCGTGGTTCAGTACAAAAAGCAATTTCGAGAACATTACTTAAGCATAAAAGCGTTTGAGATGGGTAACATGCCAAGATCGCGGCAGCTGTCGTCCTTCTATATCTTCAAGTTCATATGCGCCTCTATCGAGCACCTTGGTGACCGTGTATGGCCCTTCCCAGTTTGCTTCCAGCTTCCCGACATGCTTCATGGCATCGGCCCTCTTTAGTACGAGGTCTCCTACTTGAAATTGCCTGGTTCGCACTTTCTTATCAAAGGCTGCACGCATCTTTTGTTTGTACTCTACAGTTCGTAACCAAGCCTCCTCGCGTACTTCCTCTATCATGTCGAGGGCTTCTTCCCTTAATTAATCATTGCTTTCTTCTTCGTAGAACATTGACCTGTGCGAGTCCAAACCAACCTCGATAGGCAATAAAGCGTCCATCCCATACACCATATGAAAAGGTGAATGCCCTGTCCAGCTCCTCGGGGTCGTTCTATAGGCCCATAAGACGCTTGGTAGTTCATCGACCCAGGCGCCAGATGCTTTTTCCAATCTCTTCTTTAGTCCCTGTAGGATGGTTCTATTTGGTACTTCGACTTGTCCGTTTGCTTGCGGGTGCGCGACGGAAGCGAAACGCTGCTTAATCCCCATGTCGAGGCACCATGTTTGGATCCCCTTTCCCTGGAATTGTGTTCCGTTATCTGAGATTAAGACCTTTGGTATCCCAAATCGATAGCAGATATTTTTGAACAAGAATTGTATCATTTTGTCTTCGGTAATCTTGGCCAGAGGTTCCGCCTCCACCCATTTGCTGAAGTAGTCGACAGCGACTACCATGAACTTCCGTTGACCTGTTCCCATCGGCAGTGGTCCTACCAAGTCGATTCCCCATTGGGCGAAGGGGATTGGACAGTTGATGGTCGTCATTGCCTCGGCTGGAATATGGGGAATCTGACCATGACGCTGACATCGACCACATCCTTGTACCAGTTTTTTGGTCGCTTTCCGTATTCTAGGCCAGTAATAGCCCGCTCGAAGAGGTTTGCCTGCTAGAGCTCGCGATCCGACATGCGACCCACAACATCCTTCGTGGATTTCTCTCAAGACATGATCCCCTTCTTCCTCAGAAACACATCGCAGGTGGGGCCCAATCATTGATTTCTTATACAAGATCCCTTCGACTTCAAAGTATTTACTCAAATATCGGGCTGTTTTCTCTACCTCCTGTTTGTCTCCTTCCTGCACTTGACCTTGTTGTTAGAGTAGTATACCCAGAGTTCCAATTTGATTGGACGTATTCTACTTGTAAATACGATCTATTGGAATTATATTGTTAATAAGGCATTTCTTTATCTTAAGAGTAAGCATTTATCCTATAATTGCACTTAAGATAAAATCCCTAGATCACTTATGGTTATAAGATATGGTTGCGCATAGAGATGGTAATCATGGACCATATCTTGAAAGCCGTTATCTTAAATATAGTTCCAAGACGATGGATGTTTCGAAAAGGGATATCGAATAATCCATAAAAGATTTGCACATAGTA
>CACSLK010026087.1:23280-34132 GCA_902706635.1 Striga hermonthica
TCGTTATGAGGTCTCTCAACTGCCCCTACGTCTGCTGGTCCGAAATTCATTACTCGACCATCTTCTTCGACCTGCTGCACTTCAGTTTTTTCGTGATGCCCTCGAGCATATGCTTTCCTAGCCCGGTTTGAATCGCCATCGGTTGGCCCTCCAAATATCATATGAATTACTCTTCTTTTTTTGGGAAGCTCTTCCTTACCGGGTGTTCTCGCCCTCTTGTGAGGGCTTTTGCTCCTCTCCCTCCGTCGACTGGGTCGTTCTCGATCTTTATAAACGAACTCCTTCAGATGGCCTGCTTTGATTAGTCTCTCAATTTCATTTTTCAAGTGCCGACATTCATCGGTGTTATGGCCGTAGTCTTTGTGAAATCGACAATACAGGTTACTTTTAGGTTTTGTCGGCCCGTCCTTTCTCGTTTGTGGCCACCTAACAACGTTGTCACGGATCTCTCTCTCCATAACCTCCAGTATCCTTGCACGCGAGGCCGACAAATGAGTATATTGGGCTGTCCTCCATCCCCTTGGTCGCCCCTCTCTCTCGGCTCTTGGGGATCCTTTTCTTTCAGTTGTCGCGACAAGCTTTTTGTCCTTCTTCTCGTCCTGAGGCTCAGTTTTTGGCTTAGCCGCTTGCAGAAAGTCGGCTTCAGCTTCCTCGACATTCATGTACTTGGCGCACCTTCCCAATACTTCATCGAACGTCCTCCCGGGTCGTTTTGCTAGGGAATTTCTGCATAATCCCGGGAGTAGCCATCGAGTAAGTCCTCCGACTTGATCTCCTCAGTGGCCGAGGGGACGTCGACACATGCCCTTGTATACCTCGCCACGTAGTCCCTCAATGATTCCCCTTCCTTCTGTTGCATACCTATCAAAGTAAGGTACGACTTTTCTTGGGCTTTCACACTTGCGAATTGGTTTAGAAAACTCGACCTAAACCCATCGAAATCCCTGACGGCCCCTGGGGCAATTGATGAAACCAATCCTGGGCGGGCCCTCGTGGGGTCGTCAGGAATGCTCGACACTGAACGGGGTCGTTGTATCGGTGCAATACTGCCATGTTTTCGAAACTTCTAAGATGTCGGGAGGGATCAGTCGACCCGTCATACCAGATATTAAGCTCCCTGAACCCTTGAGGCAATTCGACATCTAGAATATGTTGTGAAAAAGGGTGTCCCCTCGAGCTTCCCGTCTTCCTTCCTTCGACCCGAGCCTGCAGGTCTCGGACCTGCGCTAACAGCTGCTCCAGCGTGTCGTTTCTGGCTTGTGGATTGACTGTTTTGACAGAGGACTCCTCCTCGTCCACCCTCCTGCTCTGTCTCTCATGCGATTGTGCCTGTTGTTCGTGTTCAGGAGGTTGCTGCCCATTTTGAGGTTGTTCGACCCTAGCTTGCTCGATTCAGGGCTGCTCCACCCTGGGTTTTTCGAATGGTGTTTGTTTGATTTGGGCAGCCACAGCTTCGGCGATCATCCTCTGCATCTCGCCCCGTGTTATGGTCAACATTTGCTCCTCGCTTTGGGGCGGCGGCCTCTGTCCTGGTTCGGGCGGTCCATGCTGCTTTCCCAGACTTAGGAGTGTCTCGATTGAATCACGACCGTTAACTTCTCCGCTCGTGCTCCTCACGAGACTGGTCTCCCCTTGAGTGAGCACTGGGATCTTGACTCCTGGCGGGGTGATGGGCGTTTCTTCCCCCGTACGCCCTCCTGACGGCGCGTGTGCCCCAAATGGTGGGAAACCGAACACTGGGAGTGGCGGTCTGAGGTTGGGAATCGGCGGGGGTCGCTTGTCAGTCCACACCGCCCTGAAATCTTTGTTCAAGTTTTTCTGTGATCCTTCCTTGTCGGCCATCGGTGACAGATCCAAACTAGGTGTAAAGCTCTTACTTCCTTCAAGAACTCCCCACAGACGGCGCCAAAATGATGGGTCTCTTCTCAGATCTGGAACGGTCCAATGGGAAAACGTCCGGATCTGGGATGAACCGGTGTGAATGAGCTTAGATCTGATGTGATGGCGTTCGAACTGTTGTTGGGCCGCAAGAACACCTGCAAGAACTCAACGCCAGAGGGGTTTCCGGCGTAGAGCCTCCGACGCTCAAGTCAGTGTATGAAAGAGAACATGGGAGCTGCTATGAGAGCAGCAGCAGTAATGGAATAATATGGAATGAATGGGAGTTAGGGTTTTGGGATTACCTCAGTCCTTTATATAGAAGTGCAATATTTACCTGAAGTCCCCAAAGTGCCCCGGCCGACTTAATGGAAATGTCCAGAATACCCCGGTCGGTTCGTATTCTGCCTACTTCCTAGTCAGCATCTAGATCCTTCTTTAGCTTTCTTCTTATCCTTAACTCTTCTTCAATATGCTGAGGTGTGTCAAAGCTATCGAGAACCACGAACTGTGAGACTCCTTCAGTCGACCTGAGATATTGCGTCGAGTCAACTGGATCGCATTCAACTATTAGTGGACCCCGATACGTCTGACCATTATCTTGCCAGAGGTCAATTTATTCTAGTCGACGGATGTACGTCGACTCGGTCGAGAGCCGGGATTCTTGACTGAGTGTCGTGGAACCTTACTGGCGAAGTCGACTGAGTTGAAGTCGACTTGATAGTTTCGAACCGTGATGATATGAACCGCTATGAGCCAGTGTGGCTATATCATAGATAACATATTTTTATCGAACCATCGTGTTTTGAAGCCAAATCGTATATGTTTAAAAAAAGTTAAGGAAAATAAGGGTAAATAAGGGCAAAAGTGAACGTAATCAACGTCTTCAGAAAGACTTGTTTTCGAACGCGACACCATTATTGATGTGGATAACATATTTTTATAGCACCATCGCATTTTGAAGCCATATCGTATACGTTTAAAAAAGTCAAGGAAAATAAGGGTAAATAGGGGCAAAAGTGAACGTAATCGACGTCTTCAGAAAGACTTGTTTTCAAACGCGACACCATTATTTGATGTGGATAACATATTTTTATCACACCATCGTGTTTTCAAGCCAAGTCGTATACGTTTAAAAAAGACAAGGAAAATAAGGGTAAATAGGGGCAAAATTGAAAAAGTAACCGACTGTAACACCCCGCTCTTCGTACATTGAATTTCTAGAATAAATTTTTCTTTTTATAAAACTTTTGCAAACTTTACTTTAACTCAGGGTGCTACTCACTTTGAAAAACATTGCATACGTAATACTTTCATAACCATAAAATTTTTCATGAACATAAACATTTCATACGTGAACATAGAACATTTCATGGCGTAGCCTTGAGAACTTACACTTTAACTTGACTTGCATGAACCATGACTTATTTCATAAAATAAACTTTGCATAGCGGAAGCTTTTAAAACATATGTATCATAAACATAAAAACATGTGACCACCCACGCCATCGCTCCTTTGCCAGCTCGCCAAAAACCTGGGTGTGGAAAACAAATGGGGTGAGCATTTCCACTTACTCCGTGAGAGATCCCTCTACGTTATCATCCTAATCAACTATAAAGCATGAAATTTTTTCGTATACTCCACATAATCATGAGCTCCCGACGAGTGGTGACCTACAAGTCGAAAATCTTTCTTGCTTCTACAACACTATTAGACAACTAAACACTAGAGTCTTTGCACTCAGGCGATTACATTCTTGTCACACTCCCACCACTTATCAAACTTCTTATACCACTTTATGGTGGTGGAAGAACAATGCCTCTAGCAGATGGCACGGCCAATTAGGCTTGATGAGTGTACATTTCAATAGGTTGAAAGAAGATAGCCTTTCACTAGGCTCCGTACAGTCTTATCGACGGGGACAACCGTTCGAAGAGTGCACCAACGAAGGTTACACATAATCACTTACACCCTCTAACCCTAGCACTTAGCTACCCTCTAGAGTTATAGTCTGTGAACCTTGGTACTGCAACAAACGACTTGCTCGAATGTTGGAACATTGAATAAACTTGGGTACTATGAAAACTACTTAACTTCATTCATAGCATAGATAATTAAAGAGGATTAATAAAGTAGAACTTCCCCCACCTTTTCAGTAGAATGCTCGGCTTAGACTTGAACTTGAAAGAAATCTCGAGGGCTCGACTCCTCGTAAAACTACATTCATTGGGGTCATGTCTTAGTGTCTTAACATGAAACTTATTCTTATACTTATACTTATACTTATAATCATACATAAGCTTTAGAAAAACTTTGCTCGCTCGGCTTCGCCTTGCTTGCATTCTTTTGAAAACATTCTTACTATAAAATATTCGGAAAATCGAACTCTTAGCTTGCTTACTTACGGATACTATTCTAATAGCCTAAGATTCATCATGATCTCACTCAATGCTTTACAGCTCATACATGTCACATAAGCATGCTTAATAAACATAATACTCACTTAAACAATTACACTTAGTCCTTTGACAAAACTTAACACGTGCTGCATTTTTAAAACGAGCATATCTTTCAACATACAAGTAGCATTAATATGATTCAAGTCTCAGATTGCTCCTAAGACATGGTACTACAACTCTCATTTAGCACTCAAAAGCAAATAAGGTCATATACATGGTCCAAAACCAGCAAACATTCAAAGCTGAAATGCTGTCCAAAAATTTAAAATAAATTCATGCGCAGTTTTACGAAAACAGGTATCATTTACTACTCGGACCATATTTTTGCTTGATTCCAAAACCACATGAAAGATAATATATAGAACTACAATTTCAATGAAGACTTCAGGTTCATTTGAGCACATTATCATGTCATAAACACACAAAACATCCAAACCTAACTGCAGCCGGATTTAAGAAAAACTGCTCGCGCAGTCAATTTTGTAAAAATCAGAACTTATTCGTTTTAAATCGAAATCGCACGATTCCAAAGCTCACGTAAACAAAACCGAACGAACTACATATCATATGTAGAACTCGAAAACCGAAAATAACATCTCAGGGTCCTAAATTGCTTCCGAACAGACAGCACGAAAATGACAATTACACATGAAATCATAACCTAATTATCCGAATTTCTCAACATGTCGAAAGCAACATATAATCGATGATTCTAGGCACGTTTATCACACAATAAGACACGATTAGGAACACATAAATTGACAACAATCAATTCTTTCGGAAGCCCGTCAAGGCTCCGACCAATTCCAACTCAACAATAACTCAACAATTATTCACTCGGACCTTAAGAAAGCATACGAGATTCAATTATCAAATCTTAACACATTAATAATTCTTACGTTATTAATCGAATTCAAATTAACTGTCCAAGAGGGTAAGCAATAGGGTTTTACCGCTCGGAAAAAGGATGACGGTAAGGGTTCGAAAGAGGGCTCGAATGAAAGCTCGGTGGACTTGGCCGTGTATGTGGAGGGGCTGTCCGTGGCTAGACGATGGGCTGCGGGTAAAGGCTGGGATCCTTCTCGGCTTGGCCGCTCTCGCTTGGGCTCGCCGGAATCGTTGCGAAGGTGCTGCGATGATGGTGAAGGGCTGCTGCACGGTGTCGAACGTCGGAGGAGCTGCTGTCCGCAGCGGAGGAGGCGGCTTGCTGCGGTGGCTGTGGCTTGCTGTGGCTCGGCTCACGGTGGCTGAGGGCTGGGGCTCACGTGGGGCTACGCGCGAAGGGCTCGCCGGCTACGTTTGACGCCCCAACGGAACTCGATGGGATCGACGGCTACGATGGGTACTCCGACGGAACTCCTCGGGTCCCGACAGCGATGGAGCTACGACGGTGATGGTTGCAGGAGCTTATGCGATGATGGTGATGATGAACTGCTCGCGATGGCCGCCTGCTCCAAGCTGCTTGAACGATGAAGGTGGTCGGAGGAGAGGGACGATGATGGCGGGCTGCTCGATGAAGATGATGGCGACGCACAAGGTGAGGGGGCGACGCACAAGGTGAGGGGCAGTGATGGTGATCGGCGATGGAGACGGGGCCTGCGCGGACGGTGAAGATGGTGATGGTGATCGATGAAGCTTCGATGATGATGGAGATTTATGGCTGGGGACGATGAACGATGGTGTTGGTGATGCTGGGGAAGAAAGTAGTCGATGATGGTGCGATGATGGGATGATGAAGACGATGATGCTTGATGATCGGTTTCGCGAAAAAAAGAAAAAGAGAGAGAGGGCCGAGAGTAAGAGAGAGACGTGAGGGATGGGAGGTAAGATATTTAATGTGGGATTTGTACCGTGTTTAAAAAGAACTCTTGCACAATAGAACTAGGTATCTGAAAAAAATTAGGATTCTTGTTGCTTGGATGAGGAATAAAACATCGTGAAGTCTTGATCTTTTTATCTGGCTTGGGAAAATTGGACTGTTATTTGAGCTCAATTTATCATCTTAATTATTATCTTAATTAATAAAATAAAATTATATTAATTAAATTAAGCCATTTTAAAATAATAATTATATCATTATTATTGCATTTATATCTAGAAAAATTAAATAGATGAGGACATCTAAATAATTCACTTTTTAATCATTATCTCGATAAATAAATGAGTGTGGACACTCACTTAATCATCACATAAAATCGAGCTTACAATAAAAATTAAAAAATAACTTAATAAATCATTAAATTTAAACATAAATAAATATCCACAAAAATAATACTAAGCATAAAATGAACGACATGAGTTTGGGGTGTTACAATCTACCCTTCTTAAAAATTTTCCGTCCCCGGAAAAAGTTCTTATTCCTAGATTTCATCAAAGATAAGAAACGGCTTAGCTTCTAATTACTGCCAACACTTCCATTCGAGTTAAGCTCCTCCTCAGCTGGCTCAAGTTAAGTTAGGTCTTCTTCAGTGGTCTCCAATTCGGTCTCCAGTGGAATTTCCTTTTCTTCCCACAAGTTGCTTGCTTTCAGAACTAAGTCGTAAAAGTTGACCACATCCTCCTTCTTTCGATTCTCATCTCCCATACCTTCAATAAATAGCTCTATATAGAGTCTATTGACATCGGCCTTCCACTCCAGTGGCAACACTGTGAGTAGCTTCTTGCAGCCATCCCAATGGGACAGTGCATCTTTTGATCTTCCTATCCTTTCCCATTTTTCTTCCACTTTCCCATAACTCGAATATCTCTTGGACGTTCACTCCAACGGTTTTCTGGGAGTCGTAGCCGTACTGTAGGAACTCACGGATCTTTCGGGACGTGCGAAAACCTGGTCCTAGAACGGTTTGCGTGGCTCGGATGATCGCCATCTAATCAACAATACAACATCACATGCATGCTTACGAAGAACATATAGACAATGATCATAATCCATAAAAATAAAAATTATCCGAAATTTCCAAAATCCAATCCAAGCGAAAACAAAGCGAAACAATATCCCATGCGAAAACAAAGTAATAGTTTTTTTTTTTTAAAAAAAATCCAATCTAGAAATCAAATAATTTAAATAGCAGAAGACAATTATTTCGGCTCCCTCTTCATTTCTTTCTCATAATGAGCCAAGGTGTAGACCCTCGCTTGAGCTCTTTCTCCAAGCCTCCCTTGTCTGGCCGGAGGTAAGTTCTGCTGTGGTGGTGGGGGAAGTTGACCATTTCCCGGACAATTTATCCTCAGGTGTCCAGGCTTCTTGCAACGAAAGCATACGTTTTGCCCCAACAGACACTCTCCACGGTGCTTCTTGCCACAGTTATGGCATTCCTGCCTATCCACGGCCAGCACTTGCTGCAGTGGTTGGGGTTGGAGAGCTTGGCCACCTTCTTCCTTCTTCTTCGGGTGTTCGAATTTCCTCTTCTTGTTGCTACCCGAAGCTTGAGCCTCCATGGCTTGAGTAGCCTCCTTTTCTAGCTTGATACTTGCTTCAATTAGTAGCGCCCTACCCACAGTTTCTGCATAGGGAAGATCTCCATGGCTCGCCAGTAGGTGTCGGATAGTAGGTTTCAAACCTCTTTTAAACTTCTTCGCCCTTTTATCATCCGTATCCACCAAGTGCTCCACGAAATAGCTTAGCCTAGTGAATTCCCTCTCATACTCATCCACAGTTAGGCTCCCTTGAGTTAAGTTCCAAAATTCACTTTCCAGTTGCTCGCGATAGTGTTGGGGATAGTACTTTTCCGCCATGATCTCCTTAAACCTCTCCCAGGTCAAATTCGTGCGCTCGTCTACCGGCTTCGTCCTCCAATAGGTGGTCCACCACCTCTTAGAATCCTCTTTCAGCTGGTATTGACCGCACGTTATCTTCTGCTCATTGGTGCAACCCAACACGTCAAAGATATCTTCCATTGTCATGAACCACTCATCTACATGTGCCGGTCCTTCTTTTTCGGTGAAAATTGGCGGATCCATCTTTCGAAAATGGCCCATCATTTTAGCTTGATCCATGCCGTTTGCCGGTGGCACCACATTTTGATTTCTTCTTGCCATTTCTGGAAGATACTAGAGTTAATCGCTTGCTTCTAAGCTCACTATGTTTGATCATCTCTAGAGTTCGAATCCATTCATGGGTAGAATCTTAAGCCCCAACTCATGATATTCTATTATGCACATAATAATAACTTAACTCAAATAGCTTACCTCGGAGTTGGCATGGTGCGACGGTGGCGAGTGGTCATTTCTTTGAAAACATTTTAAAATATTTTACGAGTCTACAGAACCACAAAACTTGGGCTCTGATACCAAACTGTAACACCCAGCTTTTCGTACATTGAATTTCTATAATAAATTTTTCGTTTTATAAAACTTTTGCAACTTTACTTGAACTCAGGGTGCTACTCACTTTGAAAAACATTGCGTACGTAATCCTTTCATAACCATAAAACATTTCATGAATATAAACATTTTATACGTGAACATAGAACATTTCATGGCGTTGCCTTGAGAACATACACTTTAACTTGACTTGCATGAACCATGACTTATTTCATAAAATAAACTTTGCATAGCGGAAGCTTTTAAAACATAAGTATCATAAACATAAAAACATGTGACCACCCTCGCCATCGCTCTTTTTCCAGCTCGCCAAAACCTGGGTGTGGAAAACAAATGGGGTGAGCATTTCCACTTACTCCGTGAGAGATCCCTCTACGTTATCATCCTAATCAACTATAAAGCATGAAATCGTTTTCGTATACTCCACATAATCATGAGCTCCCGACGAGTGGTGACCCACAAGTCGAAAGACTTTCTTGCTTCTACAACTCTATTAGACAACTAAACACTAGAGTCTTTGCATGCAAGAGATTACATTCTTGTCACACTCCCACCACTCACCAAACTTCTTATACCACTTTATGGTGGTGGAAGAACAATGCCTCTCGCAGATGGCACGGCCAATTAGGCTTGATGAGAGTACCTTTCAATAGGTTGAAGGAAGATAGCCTTTCACTAGGCTCCGTACAGTCTTATCGACGGGGACAACCGTTCGAAGAGTGCACCAACGAAGGTTACACATAATCACTTACACCCTCTAACCCTAGCACTTAGCTACCCTCTAGAGTTATAGTCCGTGAACCTTAGTACTGCAACAAACGACTTGCTCGAATGTTGGAACATTAAATAAACATGGGTACTATGAAAGCTACTTAACTTCATTCATAGCATAGATAATTAAAGAGGATTAATAAAGTAGAACTTCCCCCACCTTTTCAGTAGAATGCTCGGCTTAGACTTGAACTTGAAACAAATCTCGAGGGCTCGACTCCTCGTAAAACTACATTCATTGGGGTCATGTCTTAGTGTCTTAACATGGAACTTATTCTTATACTTCTACTTATAATCATACATAAGCTTTAGAAAAACTTTGCTCGCTTGGCTTCGCCTTGCTTGCATTCTTTTGAAAACATTCTTACTATAAAATATTCGGACAATCGAACTCTTAGCTTGCTTACTTACGGATACTATTCTAATAACCTAAAATTCATCATGATCTCACTCAATGCTTTACAGATCATACATGTCACATAAGCATGCTTAATAAACATAATACTCACTTAAACAATTACACTTAGTCCTTTGACAAAACATAACACGTGCTGCATTTTTAAAACGAGCATATCTTTCAACATACAAGTCGCATTAACATGATTCAAGTCTCACATTGCTCCTAAGACATGGTACCACAACTTTCTTTTAGCACTCAAAATCAAATAAGCTCATATACATGGTCCAAAACCAGCAAACTTTCAAAGCTGAAATGCTGTCCAGAAATTTAAAATAAATTCATGCGCAGTTTTACGAAAACAGGTATCATTCACTACTCGGACCATATTTTTGCTTGATTCTAGAACCCCATGAAAGATAACATATAGAACTACAATTTCAATGAAGACTTCAGGTTCATTTGAGCACATTATCATATCATGAACACACAAAACATCCAAACCTAACTGCAGCCGGATTTAAGAAAAACTGCTCGCGCAGTCAATTTTGTAAAAATCATAACTTATTCGTTTTAAATCCAAATCGCACGATTCCAAAGCTCACGTAAACACAACTGAACTAACTACATATAAAATGAAGAACTCGAAAACCGAAAATAACATCTCAGGGGCCTATATTGCTTCCGAACAGACAGCACGAAAATGACAATTACACATGAAATCAAAACCTAATTATCCGAATTTCTCAACATGTCGAAAGCAACATATAATCGATGATTCTAGGCATGTTTATCACACAATAAGACACGATTACGAACACATAAATTGACAACAATCAATTCTTTCGGAAGCCCGGCAAGGCTCCGACCAATTCCAACTCAACAATAACTCAACAATTATTTACTCGGACCTTAAGCAAGCATACGAGATTCAATTATCAAACCTTAACATATTAATAATTCTTACGTTATTAATCGAATTAAAATTAACAGTCCAAGAGGGTATGCAATAGGGTTTTACCG
>CACSLK010026087.1:558641-577183 GCA_902706635.1 Striga hermonthica
GCGGTGATGCCACCGCCGCCGCCCCATAACCCAGTGGTGGTGCAACCAGGAGGAACAACGGTGCAAGGAAGAGCGCCACCGCAGGCGAATGTTCAGATCCCCGGTCAACAGATGGTGGTGATGACCAGAGAGGAGATGCAGAGGATGGTGGCGGCCGCGGCGGTGCAGGCAGTGCAACAAGTCACAAGCCACACGGCTCACGCCACGACCGCGCCGACCACAGTGGTGGGAAGTCAGGATGAGGATGTGTCTACCTATGGAGATGGAGAAAGCATGAGGGATCATGTGATGGAGAGGATGGCGGAGCAGTTGCGCTAGTTGTAGGACAAGGTCGAGAGAAGGACGGTGAGGAGAGCTCGAGGACATCCTTTCTCGAGGGAGATTCTCGTGGCCCCTTTGCCTAATAAATTCAGGGAGACTAACTTGGTGTTTGATGGGTCATCTGATCCGTCAAGGCATGTGAGGACTTTTGAAAACATGGTTGTGTTGCATGATATTCTGATTTTGTGTGTTGCAGGGATTTTTTTATCGACCTTACGGGGAGGAGCACTTGACTGGTTTCACCAGTTGCCTCCGGGGTCAATCGCAGACATTAGGATTTTGCTGGTAAGCTTAACAATCAATACTCAAGCGCGGTGTGCCAAGATAAGACGTATTTGACCCTGATGGCGATGAAGGAGGGAGAGAAGGAGTCGTTAAGAAATTATGTTGCTCGATATAATCAAACATGCTTGGAGGTGCACTCGACATCGGATGAGGTAAAGACATGTTGGTTGATAAGGAGTCTTCGAGGGGGCCTTACCGAACTTCACTGGCGAAGACCCTTGCTCGATCATATGAGGATGTTTTGAAGCGGTGCAGAAGTACATTAACCTGGAGGATATGGAGGTGGAGTTTGCCAAATTGGAGGGAGCTGCTCGACCAGAGCCAAAGAAAGAAAAGAGGCCACCGAGGGGAAGGTCACCAAGGATGGGTTTGCCTAGGCGGGGTGGGCCGAAGAGAGCATTGCCCAGAGGTGATGGGCGAGATTTAGACCAGGCGAAGAGGGATGATCGGTGGCAGGAAAGGCCATTGTTATTCGAAAGGCAGTGGTATAATAATATCACGCCCCTGAGGAAAGACATGACAGAAGTGCTCGAGGCAATGGAACATAATATGGCGAGTGAGGATGTAACTTGGCCGAAGACAAGGTTCACTGGCCCGACCCGATTTAGGTTGGATATCTATTGTTGGTTCCACCAAGATTATGGCCATACTACAGAGATATGCAGGCATTTGAAGGATGAGATTGAGCGATTGATTCGAGCGGGGCACTTGAAAGAGTTTGTTTATCATGATAGAGTGAAGGGAACGAAAAGGAGAAGATGTTAGGAGGATTCAGGGAAAAGGAGTGATCAAGAGAAAGAGGGAGATGATGAATCGCAATGAGGGAGAGGTGGTCGAGAAGGTCGAGGGAAGAAGCCGAGGAGAGATGAAGATAGAGGAGGGCAAGGAGGCGAGGCTCCTATTAAGAGAGGAGCGATCTATATGATCTCAGGAGGACCAACAGATGGTGATTCAAATAATGCCAGGAAAAAACATGCTCGAGCTGTAAAGAGGAAGAGAGAGGAGGTCGGAATTACGACTCACATGCCGGTGATAAGTTTTAAAGCGGAGGATGCTGAAGTAGTAGTGTTGCCACACAATGATGCTTTGGTGATTACTGTGAAGGTGGCAGGTTTCGATGTGAAGAGGGTGTTTATTGATACTGGAGTTCGGTAGATGTAATGTCTTATGACCATTTTTCGCAGATCAACAAGGAGCTGAATATGAAGTTAAAACCGGTGGCCACGGTTCTCTGTGGTTTTAATGGGGCGAAGTGATGCCGATGGGCGAGGTAAGTTTGTCGGTGGCACTGGGATCAGGAGTGACAAGGATGGTGCGGATGGTAAGGTTTGTGGTGGTGGGAGCTGAATCATCTTACAACATCATTATGGGGCGGACGAGCTTAAACACATTCCAGGCCGTCGTATCAATGTACCATATGACGATAAAATATACGGTGGGCAAAAATGTTGGTGAGATCGTAGGGGATCAGCTTACCTCGAGGAGTTGCTATCAGACGACGGTGAGCAACAACAAACAATTGACGAAGAGGCAGACTAAAACAAAAGAGAAGGAGATCAGTCAACCGGGGGGTTGAGGTCAAAGAAGGACATGCAAATATTGGAGAAGGGTAAGGAGAAGGTAGATATCCAGCCAGGTGAGGAGGTTGAGGAGGTTCAGATGGTCGAAGGGTAAGAGGAAAGGAAGTTTAGAATCTGGAAGGAGTTGTAGGAGCCAATCAGGTCGAGGTTGATTAGTTTGGTAAGAAAGTTTGCTGATATCTTTTCCTATACGGCGGAGGAGTTGACAGGAATAAGTGCAGAGGTGATCGAGCACCGTCTAAACATCAACCTCAGTGTGAGGTCGGTGAAGCAGAAAAGAAGGCACCATGGAGCGGAGATGGATACAATTATCGAGCAGGAAGTGGCGAAGTTATTGGGAGCAAGGCATATCAAGTAGATCCAATTCTCAGAATGATTATCAAATACGGTGATGGTATCAACGGCAGAGGGGAAATGGAGAATGTGCATTGACTTCCGGAATTTAAACAAAGCATGCCTGAAGTACTTGTACCCGCTACCCAGGATCGACCAACTGGTCGATTCAACTGCTGGATGTGAGCTGCTGAGCTTGATGGATGCATCCCAGGGATACCATCAAATTCCCTTGGCGAGAGAAGATAGAAAACGGGTGAGTTTCGTGATAAGTCGAGGAACCAATTGTTACGTGGTGATGCCGTTCGGCCTAAAAAATACTTGTGCCACATATCAAAGATTAATAGACAAAATTTTGAAGGAGCAATTGGGGAGGAACATGGAAGTGTACATGGACGATATGTTAGTAAAGAGTAAGGAGGAGATGGATCATGTGCGGGGCTTGAAAGAAACATTCTTGACTCTGAGAAGGTATGGGATGAAGTTGAATCCAGCCAAGTGCTCGTTCGGGGTAAAGTCAGAAAAATTCTTGGGTTACTTGGTGACCAAGAGAGGTATCGAGGTGAATCTAGAGAAGGTGCGAGCAGTGAGGGAGATGAAATCACCAACAAATGTTAAAGAGGTGCAAATCTTGGCTAGTCGAATTGCAGGATTGAGCAGATTCATATCGAAAGTGGCAGAGAGGAGTGGCACATTATTTAAAACATTGAAGAAGAGCACGAAGTTTCAATGGACTGAGGAGGCTCAGCGTGCGTTCGAGGAGTTGTAGGAAGTGTTAGCCAATATTCCCTTGTTGGCTAAACCGGTGCAATGGGAGGATTTGGTGCTATATATTTCTATTAGAGAGAGGGCGGTGAGTTCGGTGTTGTTGCAAGAGGCAGGGGTAGCGTAATTTTCTATCTATTATGTGAGTAGGGTGATGCAGGGAGTGAAGATAAGGTATTCGGAGATCGAGAAGTGTGCTCTAGCAGTGGTTGTAACTGCCCGAAAGCTAAGGCCTTATTTCTTGAATCTTAAAGTAAAGGTGAGAACAAATATGCCGCTGGAAGAGACGCTTGGACGGCCCTTAGTTTCTGGTCGATTGGTGAAATGAGTGGTCGAGTTGAGCGAATATTCGTTGGTATATGAGCCGAGGAAGGCTATAAAGGCACAGGTGTTAGCAGACTTTATCCAAGAGGGTACAAAAATCGAGGAAGAAACTTGAAGAGTTTGGCAATTATTTGTGGATGGGTCGGTGGCAAGAAGCGGAGCAGGGTTAGGAATTAAGGTCTTTTCTCCTAAGGGCGATTATCTGGAGTTTGCGGCCAAGGTGGGATTCACAGTGTCCAATAACGAGGCTGAATATGAAGCAGTGATCAAGGGCATGCGATTAGATATTGTCGGGGGAGCGCGAAAGGTGCAAGTACACTCTGTTTCTCAATTAGTAGTGGGGCAGTTTCAGGAGGGTTTGAGGTTAAGACGGATTGGATGCAAAATTATGTTGACTAGATGAAGAAGTTGAAAGAGGAGTTCGACTCATTTGAGTTGATACAAATCCCTCGAGGAGAGAATGTTAGAGCTGATTTGTTGTCGAAAATATCCCAAAGTCTGGTGGATTGTAAGAGCAGAAGTGTGACTTTGTTGCACTTGGAAAGGAGCGCGTTCGATACGAAAGTGACTGAGATCGATGAGGTGGAAGATTGGAGGGCTCCAATCCCTAAGGAGTTGAAGGAGGGGATGATGAAGGTAGTTAGGAGATTTTTCGAGCACAGCGGCATTCTTTACAAGCGGTCGTATGGTGGACCACATCTGCGGTGTGTGACTAAGGAGGAAGGTCGATATGTGTTGACAGAGGTGCACGAAGGATGTTGTAGCGACCATAGCAAGTCGGGGGCTTTGGTGTAGAAAATTCTGAGGGCTGGATATTTCTGGCCGAGAATGAAGGAGGATGCTAAGGTGATGGTGAAGAAATGTTTACAATGCCAGAAACATGGACCGCTGAATCATCAACCGGCGGAAACCATGACAATAATGAGTGCCATAATACCATTTGCCCAGTGAAGGATCGACCTAGTGGGGCCGATGCCACAAGGAACTAGGCAGAGGAAGTTTTTGATAGTGGCGGTGGATTATTTCACGAAGTAGGTGGAGGCCGAATTGGCAAAAATAACAGAGGAGAAAGTCATCAACTTTTTATATAACAATATTTGCTGCAGGTTCGGCGTTCCCAAGGTGTTGGTATTTGACAATGGGACCCTATTTAATGGAAAGCATATTCGAGCGTGGTGTGAAGAGATGAATATCGAGCAACACTTTGCCTCAGTTGCTCATCTGCAAGCCAACGGGCAAGTCGAGGTGACCAACAGGATTATACTGACTGGGCTGAAAACAAGACTCGATAAGGCCTCGGGGGTGTGGGTCGATGAATTAACTTCAGTACATTGGGCATACCATACCACCTCGAGGTTGACAATAGGAGAAACCCCCTTCAGTCTAGTTTATGGGATGGAGGCAATGCTGCCAGTAGAGGTCGAATTATCATCACATAGGTCGAGTGCATATGACCTGGAGCAAAACGAAGATCTAATGATGGCGTCTTTAGACACAGTCGAGAAACTTCGAGAAAGAGTATCTATCAGATTAGAAGCATATAAACAAAGGATGCGAGCAGCCCACGACAAAAAGGTGAGAACCTGCAGATTCCAAGAGGGTGACTTGGTCTGGAAGCGCATCGTTGTACTCAAGCATGTGGGAAACCTAGAGCCGAACTGGGAAGGACCATATTTGGTTGAGAAGGTGCATGCAGGTGGAGCATACTCTCTAAGGGATGCGGAAGGACGATCACTAGCCAGGTCATGGAACATTGCTAATTTGAAATAATATTATGTGTAAAATATTTGCTTTTTGCAAAGAAGTTTTGGGAAAGTCGGACAAAGATGTAACTCACAAAGTTTACTCAAATATTAATGGAATTCCGTTATCTTATGATGTTCTCGCTTTAGCGCACATTTTATTATGCTTGGAATGTTGGTATGATTTGGATGACAGGATGAATGATATGGTGTGAATCGGAAGTCACTTGTTTGGAACATCCTTTGGGGTGGGCAGGTTGGTCGAATACCCATGCTTCCGTGCTGGGTGGCCTCCTGTTTGGAACATTCCTCGTGGGTGGGCAAGTGTGAAGACCAAACCCACCATGAATAAGGCCTTCGGGTTGGGTGGTCGCTTGTATGGAACATCCCTTGGGGTGGGCAGGTTGGTCGAATACTCATGCTACCGGGCTGGTGGCCTCCTGTTTGGAACATTCCTCGTGGGTGGCAAGTGTGATGACCAAACCCACCATGAATAAGGCCTTCAGGCTAGGTGGTCACTTGTTTGGAACATCCCTTGGGGTGGGCAAGTTGGTCGAACCCCCTGTTTGGAACATTCATCATGGGTGGGCAAGTGTGAAGACCAAACCCACCATGAATACGACCTTTGGGCTCGGTGCTCGCTTGTTTGGAACATCCCTTGGGGTGGGTAGGTTGGTTAAATACTCATGCTTCTGGGCTGGGTAATCTCCTGTTTGGAACATTCCTCGTGGGTGGGCAAATGGGAAGACCAAACCCACCATGAATACGGCCTTCGGGCAGGGTGGTCGCTTGTTTGGAACATCCCTAGGGGTGGGTAGGTTGGTTGAATACTCATGCTTTCGGGCTGGGTAACCTCCTGTTTGGAACATTCCTCGTGGGTGGGCAAGTGTGAAAACCAAACCCACCATGAATAATGTCTTCGGGTTGGATGGTCGCTTGTTTGGAACATCCGTTGGGGTGGGCAGGTTGGTCGAATACTCATGCTTCCGGGTTGGGTGGCCTCCTATTTGGAACATTTCTCGTGGGTGGGCAATTGTGAAGACCAAACCCACCATGAATAAGGCCTTCGGGTTGGGTGGTCGCTTGTTTGGAACATCCCTTAGGGTGGGCAGGTTGGTCGAATACACATGCTTCCGGGCAGGGTGGCCTCCTATTTGGAACATTCCTCGAGGGTGGGAAAGTGTGATGACCAAACCCACCATGAATAAGGCCTTCGGGCAAGGTGGTCACTTGTTTGGAACATCCCTTGGGGTGGGCAGGTTGGTCGAATACTCATGCTTCCGGGCTGGGTGGCCTTCTCTTTGGAACATTCCTCGTGGGTGGGCAAGTGTGAAGACCAAACCCACTATGAATAAGGCCTTCGGGTTGGGTGGTCGCTTGTTTGGAACATCCCTTGGGGTGGGCAGGTTGGTAAAATACTCATGCTTCCAGGCTGGGTGGCCTCCTGTTTGGAACATTCCCGTGGGTGGGCAAGTGTGAAGATCAAACCCACCATGAATAAGGCCTTCGGCCTGGTTGGTCGCTTGTTTGGAACATCCGTTGGGGCATGTGTTAAAACTAAAAACCCATCATGTTTAAGGCCACGAGACTGGATAGTCGCATTCTTCGACCACCATGAAAGGTGGGCATGTGTTAAAAACTAAAAACCCATCATGTTTAACGCCACGAGGCTCGATGGTCGCATGCTTCGACCACCCTTGAAGGTGGGCATGTGTTAAAAATTAAAAACCCATCATTTTTAAGGCCACGAGGCTGGATGAGGGCAAAGGTTGATTAAGAAGTTAGGATACAAACATAAATTAGATCGTGGAGAACATGCCGATTAACGGAGAACATGTCCAGGTTCACGTCGATTATATTATAAGGTTTATTTCGACTACATAGTTGAAGAGTTATGAAATATAACCAAGTCGCAATATGAGGAAAATAGAGAAACATCAAGGAAATAAAGATAGTTCAAACAGAATGTTTTCATTGCAAAAAATTATTACAAGACTTCATCAAAATACCAAACAGAAATTCGGAAGATACAAAGTGCAAGCTAATCTATGGAGGAGGAGCAGTGGCAGTGTCGGCATTTCTGGCGGAGGCGTTAGGATCGGGCTGGTGGCTGGTCCCAAAGGTTGAGTCGCAGGCCTTGTTGAGTGGGCGTCGTCGAATAGATTCGGCCATAGCTACCAACATGGCAGTTGGAGGAGTTGTGTCGTCGGATAGAGCAAAGGTTTTCTTCAGCGTGTTCGATCGAGCCAAGGTTCTCTCGAGCTTCCCTGACCACCATTCGTGCTCGAGCAGAAAGCTGGGGTCACCACTGAAGCTAGAGAATACCTTGGGTAAGGCATCCCAGATAGCCTCCGGGTCGAGCTGCTCGAAATCATCCTCGACGATTTGCTCGCCCGCCTTTTACAAGGCAAACTGGAAGCAATCCACCTCGAAGTCTTGAACCTCCTTCATAAATTGTGGTGACTGCATGAAGTCCACCACCACTTGTGCACGATGCTCTCGAAGGAAGAGCTGCTCGGTCGTGGTAGCCCACATCATTTGCCTAGCTCGAAGAACAGTGGCATTCGCATAGCGTTGTTTCTCCTGGGCATGGGCAGCCCTCTCTTTGGTCAGGGTGTCCTCTAACTCAGCCCCAACAGTCTCCGCTTGAGCTCGAGCAGCTCCCTCCTGCTCGAGCACTGTCTCTTTCTCCTTCAGTAGGGCCTCCTTCTCAGCCACCGCCGTCTCTTTCACTACGAGAGCAGCATCCTTTTCCGCGAGCACTTTCTTTTTTTTTAGTGAGCTCTTCACTAAGAGAGTTAACCTTAGTGTCGAGCTCGACCTTTTGCTCCTTAATCGTCTCTCGGAATTTATCTTGATGGTGCAGGAGAGAGGAATCTTTTCATTAAGCACGCCAATGACCCTCTCGAGCTTCTTTTATGACTTCCTAGAGCTATCTCGAGCTTCCTTGGCCAAAGGTAAGAATTGAACCAAGCCGTATGATCGAAAAAAATATAGAAACTCAGCACAAGGTATTCAATACGTGTGATCGAGAAAAGAAATAAAAGAGACCAGAGCAGGTGCAGAAAAAAATATACCTGGGCAAGCCATTGCACAAGTTGGTCGCCGCACTCCGGCAGGGTGACGTCGTCGTCTTTGAGATCGTCCTCGAGGAAATCACCCTCGAGACGGGTTATCACGTCATTCACCGTGGCCTTTAGCAATGAGGAAGGTTTCGTGGCCAGGGCGTCGGTGGTATGGCTCGTGAGGACGCTTGGTGATTACCTCGGCCTGCTGCGAGCATGATCATTACCCCTGAGCCACCTCGCGCCCAGGGGCATTTTAACCACTGGACTCGACCGCGGTCTTGGTCGAGTCACCGAGTAGCCCCTTCAGGGAAAGCTGGCTGGAGGGGAGAGGTTTGTCGGGAATAATGGTTTTGGGTTGATTGGCATCTTTGGGATCGGCAGTTCGAGGATCGGTTTTTTGGAAGGAGGATTGGATGTTGTTAGTTTTGGAGGTGGTCGAGGTTTTGATTGCAGAGGTGGAGGTAGATTTGTGTGGTGGAGTTTTCTCGGGAGGGGGAGGAGGTGTCTGTCATTGTTGTTGTTGTAAATGGGAAGGATGTTTCTGTTGCTATTGTAGTTGTTGTTTTGGTATGGTTGAGGGTTTGGTTGTTGTTGCTGTTGTTGATGCTTTTATTGTGGGTGTTGTTGTTGTTGTTGTTGTTTTTGCTGCTTTTGTTGTTGAGGTGGTGGTGGCGGCTGCGATTACGGGGGTAGAGGTTGATGCGGTGGCGATTGTTGTTGTCGTTCTAGGGGGGACTGCGAGGAAGTGGTCGATCCCTCTACCTTATCCCCGGTGGATCTGGGGGTGGCCCCAGACTTCCTCTTTAGAGGGCCTTCCTCAAGGGAATGTTGAAGGTGAGAGCCTCTGCAAGAAGATAACAGGAGGATTAAGGTCGACATCAATAATATTTACTTAAACGAAAATAAAGGAATGCATGAACACTTGAACAAACTGGTGGAGGATTACCTAGATCATTCTCAATTCGAATAAGATCGAGGATCTTTTCAGTGAGTGGAGGGCAGATTTTGTGAGTGAGGAGGGCCAGTGGTGGAGGAGGTTATCATCCTTGAGGGGTTTTTCCGACTTAACGGGCTTAGAATTCCAAGTGTGAACCTGTTGGTCGAAGAGAGGGTTAAAAGGAAGGGCCAAAACCTCTTGTGGATGTTCCTGGAGCCAAGGAAGGGGAGCCCATGGAAAAGAAACATCAGGCTCGACGAAAATGAATTTATCGATCCACTTAAGGATATTGGTGGGGATGTCACTGATGAACTGGCGCCATTTCGGCTTATCAAATAAAGGTCTCGAGCCTGTTTGGACAGGGTGTAACAGTAATAGAAGAAGGCCAAATCAAATCGGCCTAAGCGAATGTGGCAGAGGATTATGAAAGTAGCCATGAAGCAAATGGCATTAGGAGGAAGCTGATTCAAAGGTAACCCGAACCACTAGAAAATTTGGAGTAGCTCGAGGTTCAAGAGAAAGCGGAGTCCAAGTTTGAACTGGATCTCGAAGAAAGTGTTGCAGTTGTCAGGAGAATGGTCGTATTTTTCACAAGGAGAGGGGCTATAGAACACCCAGCCACTAGGTCGACCAATCTTTTTATGTTTGAACCAGCTTTTAGAAAGATAAGTAGAAGAGGAACGCTTTGAGGAGGTTGTGGAAGGGTTTTTGGTTGAAGGTTTTTTGGGAGGAGAGTGAGAAGCACCAATTTAGGAAGAGGAAGGCTTTGTGGTAGCAGATGCCGGAGTAGTGAATCGAGAAGAAAGGGAGATGGTATAAAGATCATCCTCGTTCTCCGGTACATCCATTGAACCGAAGGCGGGTCGACGACGGCAGAGGGGAATGTTATCCATAGTGTCCCCGGAGTAAGAAGAACAAACGCGGGCAGTAAAAACGATGGTAGGAATGGTATCACCAGGATGAAGAATGGAAAGGGGGACAACGTCAGCTGCAAACGACAGTTCTTGAACTGAGTCAGAGGAGGGGTCGAAGAAGAAGATGGTGAGCTCAAATCAACACCAGAATGGCGGTTGTTTTCACTAGAAGTTGCAGAATCTAAAAAAACAAGACAAAAGAGAAATCAAAAAAGGGGGAGCTTTCGCGAAAAGAGGAGACTTTCAAAAACTAGGGTTCTGCGAGGAGGCGATTTTGAAGAAATTAAAGAAGAAGAACAGGAATTTCGGAAGATTTTTGAAGAGAGGAACAAAATCACAACGATTAACAAGAAAATACAGATACCCAGTACACATATTCAGAACACTCAGTCAGCAAGTTTGAGATACCCAACTCGAAAAATTCAAAAACGCAAAATCTAAGACACAGGAAACGTAAATTCAAGCAAGGAACAACTTACTCATAGTCGCAGATGAAGGAATTTGAGAGGGAGCTTGAATAGTGCAAGAAAAATTGTCGAGGAGAAAGCTAGGGTTTGCAGAAGAATTTTTGAATGCAAGAGAATACAAAGAGAAAAGGTGGAAAAAGTCCGAAAATTCACTAAGTACCGGTTTTATACCAGGACTAAATGAAGGGTCGAAGGAGAAGGGTCGTTGGATTAAAGACACGATCTAATGGTGGAGAGAGTAAATGCACACGGGATTCAAATGGGCACGTTATGCGAGGAGGCGCAATGATTAAACCGCCTGTCAAACGCGACAGATGAGACATATGGCAGATGTGAAGGCGCTGCAGAAGAGACGCGTGGCAAACAGCTTTATTCCAGGCGGATAAAGTAAAATTAATTGAGAAGTGAGAGGGAAACTTATCAGATGGTCGATATCGAATACAATCCAGGAGAGCGGTGAGCACAAATTCACTCTTAGATTGAGTCATTCATGCTCGACAAGAGTGGGGGGGGACTAGATGACATAGGATATTATACCCACAAGGGTAAACATGTAGGTTGAGTTGGTCGAAGGAATTATGCAGCAAAGAAAGCCGAGCCAAACTCTAGGCAAGCAGCATATCATGAACGGTCAAGTAGCCGACCAGTCCAGTAGTCAACCAGTCCAGTAGTCGATCAGTCAAATGGTCGACCAATCCATCAGTCGACTAGTCAAGCAATCGAGCAGTTTAGTCGACCGCACCAGGTCGAACACTTTGTGGACTCAGTAATTTATGAATCGGCCTAGTCACAGGCGCGTGTAAGAGCCTCGAACTGAATGTCAGAAGAATATTTACCCCATGTGCAGAGGACATGTGTCGAGAACGTATTGGTTGATAGCGATAACCACCTCTAACAACTCCCAATGCCACCTCTAACATGCGCGCGATGTGTCAGAGTACGGACGGGCAGCTGGGGCAGCCAGCTCACCAAACTCAGGCAGCCCTAGGTCAGGCATCTCACCCCTATATAAAGAGGGGTGAGCCTTTCTTCCTGGACACAATTTTTCTATTGTTCTCCTCCAGTATACTCATACACATACTGACTTAAGCATCGGAGGCTCTTAACTGGACATAACCCCCTGTGTGAGAGTTATTTGCAGGTTTCCGGCATTCTACCGGCGAGGGTGAGGTTCGATCTACTCTAAACCGGGCCAGGACGCTCACACTTGCATTAGGGCTGAAACGGAGCGCTAGCAGGGCTCGACAGCTAAGCTTCGGCTCGGCCGAGGTGCTGCTGGGACGCTGCCGGGACGATGCTCGCACAACGGTGGTTGTCAGAAAGCTAGAACAGTGGACAAGAGCAACAGGGGTACGCGAACGGCTGCCCGATCGATGGTCGGGGCTACAACTCGCGAACAGGGATGGAGGGAGTTTGTTGGTCCTTCTCGCCGGCAATGGTTTCAGCGGCTGGGCTGGTCTCATTTTGGTGGATGGTCTGGTTCGCGTCGCGATAAGCAGATTTCACGAGCAGGGAACTCGCCGGAATGCTCGCGGTGTCCGGCGGCCAAAGATGAATGTGATGGTGATGATGGAGCGAGGGATTGATGGGATTAGCGAGAGAAGAGAATGATACAGATTAAGAGAAGGGAGGGTTGCGGTGATTGATGAACGAAAGAGGGAGAGATATCTCATCTATTTATACATATAGGGTTTAAGCATCTTCTATACTTGGCCAACAACAAATAAAAAGGAAGAGATAGAACCGGGTCGGGCTCTCGGCGGGCGCGGGTTTAGGAGCCGGGTTCTTGGTTTGGTTCGAAAATAAATAAAACGAGACGGCAAATAAATATATATACACATATATTTTTCAAAAAATAATTAATATATTTATATAATTCACACATTAATATTTATTAACAATAATCATTTAGACAAATAATAATAATAATAATAATAATAATAATAATAATAATAATAATAATAATAATAATAATAATAATAATAACAATTAGGAATTTAATAATAATAATAATAATAATAATAATAATAATAATAATAATAATAATAATAATAATAATAATAATAATAAGGGTTAATTGCTAAATAAACCTTAACCTTTTTGCGTTTGGCAATTTTATCCCAATCTTTGGGTAATTGCAATATAATCTCGACCTCAATTTACTTATTTCAAGTCCAACCTAAAACCGGTCGAACCTTAAAAAAACTTGTCGATTTGAAGGCGGTTCGAACAGATCGGAGCTCATATTTACCGGTTCACTCAAGATCTAGGAGGAGACTCATCACCAGTAGCTTACATCGACGTGAAATTTTCGGCTTTGTGCGTGGATATACATTAAATACGTGGAAATTGTTAACTTGCTACGTGGATGGCATAAAAACCCGTTTCAATGGAAGACTTGGACAAAAAATCGATCCACAAATCCCTAAAATTAATCACTCTGCACCCAAATTTGCAATAAGTAAATTGAGGTCGAGATTATATTACAATTACCCAAAGATTGGGATAAAAGTGCCAAACGCAAAAAGGTTAAGGTTTATTTAGCAATTAACCATAATAATAATAATAATAATAATATTAATAAGAATAATTAATAAAAAGAAAGAAAGAAATAATCCCAATTCATTCACAAACGAACGGGGCATTACACTATCCCTCCGCCTGCTCGGTTAGCTGTGGAAGATCCATCAATGTAAAGGACCCAGGGTCGATTATCATCTTGTACTTCTACAGTTGGCATGAATTCAACAATAAAATCAGAAAGAGCTTGGGCTTTGATTGTAGTCCTTGGTTGATAGTGTATGTCGAACTAACTGAGTTCCACAACCCATTTAATCATACGCCCCAAGGTGTCGGGTCGGTGCAAGATTTTCCGTAATGGATACGAAGTGCGAACAGTTATGGAGTGCTCTTGAAAATATGGACGTAGTTTCCGAGCAGCAGTAATGAGTGCAAATGCTAATTTTTCCGTGGGGGGATAACGTAACTCGGCATCGTGCAGAGCTTTGCTAATAAAATATATTGACGACTGTTGTATTCCTTCTTCACGTACAAGGACAACACTAATTTCTCTGTCACTTACCCCCAGGTATAAATATATCATCTCCTCGGGAGTTGGCTTTTGCAAAGTCGGTGGATGCATGAGAGCTTTCTTGATGTTGACGAGAGCTTTCTAACAATCTTCAGTCCATTCAAACTGTTTTTATTTCTTGATGGGTTTGAAAAATGGTTTACAACGATAGGTCGATTTGGAAATGAACCGATTGAGTGCAAGTCGGCCAATTAAGGCTTGAACACCCTTGACCGAGGTTGGAGGAGTCAGATTTTGAATGGCTTTAATTTTACTGGATTGGCTTCAATGCCTCATTGACTAACCATGTACCCGAGGAACTTTCCAGACCCAATTCTGAAGGTGCATTTCTTGGGATTTAAAACCATAGAGTAATCACGAAGGATTTTAAACATTTCTTGAAGGTTCTTGGCATGGTCGACAACGTTTACCGACTTGACAAGCATGTCATCAACGTAAACTTCCATGGTATGACCAATTATGTTGGCAAACATCTTGTTAACGAGACGCTGATAGGTGGCCCCACCGTTTTCCAATCGGAAGGGCATCATGTTGTAACAATAGAGACCTCGGGCTGAATAGAAGGAAGTGTGCTCAGCATCTTCGAGATCCATGGGAATTTGGTTGTAACCCGAGTAGGCATCCATGAAGCTCATTAACTCGTGTCCTGAGGTGACATCGACTATGTAATCAATATGTGGAAGTGGATAGGTTGGGTTAGAGAGAAGGAGCACCGTCTCTCACTAAGATTCTTCTCGCATCTTAGGGCCCGACACTCTTTGAGCTCAATTACCTTGAATTCCAATTGATTTCACTTTGAATTCCAACAACCATGAATTAATATACATTGTTTCAATCCTATTAAGCCTAAATTCATCCACTTCTAGCGTGAATTTCAGCTTTTCCAAGCCAGCATTTATTTGCGCAGAAAGAACTAAATTCGTGAAGCTGCTCCTCATTGGTGCATTCTCAAGCAATTCAAGGAGTCCGTTTAATAGATTTTGAAGTG
This sequence comes from Striga hermonthica, assembly GCA_902706635.1. Taxonomy (NCBI): domain Eukaryota; kingdom Viridiplantae; phylum Streptophyta; class Magnoliopsida; order Lamiales; family Orobanchaceae; genus Striga; species Striga hermonthica. Next base: position 573,457 of record CACSLK010026087.1, read on the forward strand.
CTGGACATCCTCAACTTTGAATTTAACTACCCAATGCTATCTGTTTCCTTAATTTCATATTGAGGCATTAGAAGCTTGCGGCTACAGTTTCTATTTTCATGGGTAAATCCAAGAAAAAGCTCAAGTACCGGAAATTGACCGAGGAGGAGTGCTCCGGCCACTCCAATGATCTCGATGACATCTCTCATGTAGACTCGGATGAAGAGCAACTATCTATGGGAGAAATGAGAATGGAAGTTGATAGCACAAAGTCTAATGAGGGAACTAATGATGTGAACTTAATTGATAATGATGGTGTTGTTGAGGCTATTAATGAGCCTATAGTTGCTACTAAACAGGTTGGCCAAGAGAAGAAGCAAGAACAAGACAAAACTCAACCTTCAAAACCCGCCCGCAACGTGTTTGACAAAAAGACACAAAGGAATCCGGACTCTCGTAAGAGGACATTCTCGGCTCTCTTTGCCGACAACCGCAAGGCCTCTCGTGGACTCAAACTAAACTACATTACACCGGATAATAGAGTGGATCTAGATGACGACGACCTATTGGACGTTACGAGCACATGAGGCTTTTGCCTTGTCGGGTACTTTCCCCAAAGGCACCCGGGCAAGGAAGCATTGTTGAGGCTATGTAACTCATGGGAAGTCCAATATGAATACATCCCCAATGTGAATGGATGGATCGTCTTCAAGTTCAAAAATTAAGAGGATAGAGAGAAGGTCCTTCAAGGAGGGCCCTACTCTACTTACGGCCGAGGGCTCATTCTTAAAGTGCTCCCCAATTTGTTCCAATTTGGTGAGGATGACATCAAAACCGTCCTAGTTTGGATCAATCTCCCCCTTCTATCTTGGAATTGTTAGAGCACCAATGCCCTTAGCAAGATAGCCTTGTCGGTAGGCCTATAACAACTGAAAAGCTTACGGCTACGAGGGATCGTTGCAACTACGCTCGGATTTTGGTGGAGCTCGACCTATCCAAGGAAAGAGTTTATAGCATCCCGTCAAATCCAAAGGGATATTAATGTTCGAACAAAAGGTAGAATATGAGTACGTCCCACAATATTGCAACCATTGCAAATATATTGGACACTCTACCTCCAATTGTGGGAAGCTTAAAGCCCATCGTGAGAAAATAGCCGAAGGCAAGAAACTGGTAGGAAAAACCGGAACCTTGGTGACTACAAAGGTTGCGGTAGAACCAAAAGGAAATACCAACAAAGAGCAAGGCGAGCGACACAAAACCAAAGAGGTAGACGTCGTAGAGGAAAACCAAAATAAAGGTGATGAAAAGAAAGAGGACAACGGGGATTGTTATACTAGGAAAGAAGCGGTGACCTCGAATGCCAGTTCTTCCTCTTCTCCAAATGGGGACTCGGAGACCCACGAGAATCCTCCTTCGGATCATGGAGATCACTCCTTCCAAGTGGTAGGCAAGTATAACCAGATTCTCACCCTTAGTGGAGCCGCGATCCAAGCCGTCGCTACTACGGGTCAATACTCCAAGCTTAGAGACAAACCAAGCGGGAGAAGAGATGGGGGCAAGGTGAATTCGGCGAAGAACGGTGTCCAACCCCCCTCCTCTCCATGATTATCGCCTCATGGAACATTAGGGGCTTTAACAGGCCCCTAAAACAAGATGAGGTGGTAAACCTCATCCGGAGAAATAATATTGACGTTTTGGGACTCTTGGAAATGAAGACCGACACTAGGCGGCTTTCTCTCTTTGTGAATAAAAGGTTGCCGGGTTGGGCTTTTTGCGAGAATTTTGATGTTGTTGACCGGGGGCGCATTGCCATCTTATGGAACCCCATGAAGGTTGACATTACGATGAAGGCCGCTGTGCCCCAAGTCATTTTCTCAAAGATAAGGTGCAAGGTTAGCAATCATTTGTTTATTGCTAGCTTTATTTACGGACTTCACTCGAGGGGGGACCAGAAGATGTTGTGGAATGACCTTAGGGTATACCGGGGAAGGACCTTCTTGCCTTGGTTGCTCCTCGGGGACTTCAATGCCATCCTCAAACCGGAGAAGAGAATTAAAGGGGAGAGGGTCACTAACCGGGACACCATGGACCTTCTGGAAGTTTGTGGTGCTTTGGGATTGTCGGACATACCCTCAAGCGGTTTCTACCACACTTGGACCAACAATTATGTTTGGTTGAAGCTCAATAGGGCAATGGTGGACACTCAATGGGAGATTGCCGACCTATTCTCACATGCGACCTTCCTACCTCCGGGTATTTCCGATCACTCTCCTTGCATAGTTACAATATTTGAGGCGAGGAACACTAATGGGTCACCATGGCGGTTCTTTAATATGTGGACGACCCACGAGAAGTTCTTGTCGAATGTCCAAGACACTTGGAACCATGGTGGTGGGGAATCGAGGCAATTCTGCCTCGCGAACAATTTGAAGAACCTTAAAATCTCGCTTAAGGCTCTTAATGAGGAGTCTTTCTCACATATCTCCTCTCGGGCTAAAGAAGCGAAGAAGGCCCTCAAGGATGCACAACAAGAGCTCCATGATAGTCCCGATAACCCCGAGACCAAGGCCAAGATGCCTACGCTTAGACTTGAAGCTCTCAAATTGGCCAAAGCGGAGAAGCTCTTCTACCAACAAAAGGCTAAATGTAACTTCCAAATCAAAGGGGATAAATGCACCAAGTTCTATCATGGCTTTGTCAAAAAGCGAGCAAAACGAAACTTCATCGCCTTAATCAACTGGGAGGACGGCACCATCAACGAATCCATGGAGGAAGTAGCCAAAGAGTTTGTCCATTACTACGAGGCTCTCTTGGGAACCGGAGTTGAATCGGAGGATATTGATCCCCAAATCCTTCAAGCGGGACCGTGTGTCGTATTTGATGATTGTAGGTGTAACACCCCACTTTGATTTTAAAGAAATTCCGGACTTTCTAAATATCAGTGTAAAATTTTCAAAATCATTTTCGAAAATCTAATGGGTGTTAAACAACATTTTTTATAACCCAAGTCTTATCTGGGCTCACGGGGATTCATTACCCGGTTTTCACAAACGGTTTTCATTAACCGAAACACATCACGAGACATAATACTCAACATGCATATATCATCAACCATAATACCCAACAATCCGGGTTCCACAAATTTTCCAAAACAACAAATCATAGGTTTTTGGAAAATATCATAATCAAGTCCCAACATAATGGTTCATAAAACCTTTTTCATACGGAAGCGGTAAACAAATAAAAACAACCGACCCACTCGCTTCTTCTCGTCACCCAGCTCCTGCTTAACCTGCATCGGTAAAGAGCAGGTGGGGATGAGCACTAGATGAAAAGCGTTCTCACCACTATGCACATAAATAATACATGTTAAGATGGTATGGTCGCAGTATGAATATAAATCAATCATCATCATGTCTCATCTCCTACTCTCAACAATAACTCACTCATGTGCACATCTATCATTAGCCGTGAAAAGGGGATGCATAAACCCTAATGACGGGAGTGCGTGCCACTGTAACGGACACGGCATTTCATTAGGTCTTAAGGAGACTTGCCTCGCAAGGGCAACCGTACCGTAACTCGACGGGGACAACCGTACCGACGACCGTAACAGCTCACATCAGTAGGCCACACGGTTCACATTCATACAAAGGTCATACCAACCAAACACTTAAACACACGTATGGCATAGATAACTTTATAAGTAAAACCCACCTGGTATCGCAAGGGAAAAAGCACACAA
>CACSLK010026087.1:614217-631676 GCA_902706635.1 Striga hermonthica
GATCATGAACATAACTTACTGAACAAAATAACACAAAGTGCTCGAAGGACTTGAACTTTACATAACTAACACATGCGTACGGCCCGTGGTGCGCTATATGCGCGACCACATCCCATGACCTAACTACCGAGCCAAAACATGAAAATTTCTCGAACAAAATCCTTAGACTGAACATGATATCACATAAAATTACTAAACATGCAAAGGTTGTTCGAAGAATTTGACTTAAATCATAACATGACTCGACACGGCTACTCGCACGACCTCAACGACAACCGACACTCATACGAACTTGAACTGAAAATTGAACTTAAAGAACATGATAATCACAGCCTACAACCACACGGAAATTACCTCTGATTATGCTCGACTGACAGCAATACTTCGGACTCCCGTGTTCGTGTGGCTCTCCGCGTGCGATGCGTTGCCGTGCGGTGCGTATGGGCGTGTGTGGTGCGATAGCTTGCGGTACTCTCCTCCACAACCCTCTCTCACTCTAATATATAAGACATATATGCTGAATTCTAAGGAGAAAGTAAAGCCAATTTCTCCAAACTATACATATTTAAAAGATGATGGCCGAATGGTTTTGGAGGTGGAGGATTTAAGTAATGACACTTGTGGCAAAATAATGCCTTCTTATGGTGACTAATCTCCTTTTAAGCTTGCCACCTCATCTTACTAAATGATGATAGAACTTCTCCCAAAATGCCCACTTAAAATATAGCTACGGCACTTAAAAATATATAGAACATTTGGTACGGCTTTGCATAATGCGTGTGATTAAATAATGATTAATCACCTCCTTATATTTAATCTTTAATTAAATATATTGCTTAATTACCAAAATTATTCCGAACGTAAACGGTACGTCAAAAATAATTTCCGGTAATCTCGACTGAAATGACTGAAATAATTAATTCCGAAAATAATATCGGAACTAAAAACATGATGTATACTAATAAACTGACGGGATATCGCTGACTGAATAATTAATTCTGGACTCATTAATTAATTAAATGAATCGGAATTAAATCTGAAAACTTATTCGGTTACTAAAATAAGTAAACCGAATAACTTATCGACTAATAGTCGAACATAGAATATAACTGACTGATTAATCTGAACTTGAACATGAACATGATTATTTATTAATAAAGGCTAGCTTATAACTACAAGCTAGTATTTTCCTTTATTAATAAAATACGGGGCGTTACAGGATTAGCCTCATTTCCACGTTGACTGACCATGTACCCGAGGAATTTGCTAGACTCGACTCTGAAGGTGCATTTTTTTGGATTTAAGACCATTGAATAAGATCGAAGAATGCTGAACATTTTACGAAGATGTGTGATATGGTCTGAGGCGTTCACCGACTTGACAAGCATATCGTCTACGTAGACTTCCATGGTATGACCTATCAAATTGGCAAACATCTTGTTGACGAGACGCTGATAAGTGGCTCCAGCATTTTTTAATCCGAAGGGAATCATAGTATAGCAGTATAAGCCTCAGGTAGAATAGAACGAGGTGGGCTCCGAGTCCTCGGGATCCATGGGAATTTGATTATAACTAGAGTAAGCATCCATAAAACTCATTAACTCATGTCCCGAGGTGGCGTCTACCATGTAATCAATATAAGGAAGTGGATAGCTGTCTTTTGGGCACGCCTTATTCAAATCAGAGAAGTCTATGCACAGACGCCATAAGCTGTTGCTTTTCTTTATAAGAACAGGATTAGACACCAGTCGGGTATTTGGCTTCTTTGATGAACTTGTTGTCTACAAGCTTTTTGACTTCCTCTTCTAGAGCCTTCTGACGATCTGGCCCTAATTTTTGATGTTTCTGGAAAACCAGTTTAACAGTTCGGTCAAGATTCAACTTGTGGCTAGCAACACCAAGGTCAATTCCCTTCATATCTTTGTGCTTTCAGGCGAAGACGTCAGAATTGTTCTTGAGAAATGCCACAAGTTCCGATCGAAGGGGTTCTTGAAGGTGGCTCCCGATGCGTAGTGGTTTTTGACATGTTGGTTCGTCAATATGGATCAACTCAACTTCTTCTCCATGTTCGGCTCGATCACATCGACTTTTCTCTTTATATTTAGTCCTTGGGTCCAATTCATCTTCTTCTGGGATTGGTTCTTTTTCGGGTTGTCTACCTCGGTCCTCAGATAAAGGATCTGAGGTAGCGGGGGCAAAGACTTCATGGCACGGTTCTTCGGAAATTGTTTTGTCCGAAGTGACTGATGGTGAGGGATTTCCTTCGTTGACCGAAGTGGCGGAATGGACTCTGGTGGATGGTATGAAAGTGATAAGTTCTCAAGCTTCTCTTTGATCTCCGTAATGTGTTCCTTCAGAACATATGGTCGGGAATTTGAGTGCATAATGAAAAATTGAAACCGCGGCTCGGAGTTTGTACAGAGCAGTTCTTCCGATGATCGCGTTATACTCGTTGTTGATATCGAGAATTTTAAAGGTCTCCATAACAAGCTTTGTGAAGTGTTCAGCTGTACCAAACCTGACAGGTAAAGTAATCTCGTCAATAGGTCGTGAAATGCTCCCGTTGAAACCTTGTATTTGGCCGTTGCAAGGTCGGATGTCGGCGGGATCAAGACCCATTTTGTCAAAAACTTTCAGCATCAAAATGCTTGAGTAGGCCCCAGTATCGACCATAACACAGTGGACTGGGATCCCGCATATTGGAACGGTAATGACGAGTGCATCAGAGTGAGGGTACGCAAAGTGATTTGCATCTTCCATGTTGAAAGTAATGGGACAATTCCGGGCATTAAGAACGTCTCTCAGATCCGTGGTGAAAACATGCTTGCCTGAATTATAAGCTTGTCGAGCATAAGCTTTGATTTGTCGATGGGATGAGGTACCTCGGGAGTTGTTGGTATTTACTCGATGGACAATGATTTGCATCGGACTAGGAGATCGGCTGCGTTTAAGTCCTCGGGAGTTCCCGGTTGACTCATCATTAAGCATTTCTGAGGTGAACATGAACACTTCTTTCTCTCCTTGCCGAATTCACTTTGGCGCAACACCTCGGTCTTCATCCTCATCTTCATCATAGGATTTAATTTGACATCCCGGCTCTTGTTTCTGGGTGTCAGAGTTGCGGTAGAACTTCCTGAGTTGCAAATGACCAATCAATCGTAAAAGGGCAGCCAAAAGACTTAGGCATTCATTAGTGTTGTGCCCCGGTGATTTATGATAGTCACAATATCAAGATTTATCCAATTTTTCCTCAGGCATCCGAAGTGGTTTGGGATCAGGTAGAATGCCCTTTCCTTTAATCTCTTCATAAATGGTGGCAGCTCCAGCCAAATACACAGTTTGGTAACTGGATTTCACATCAGTAGCGTACTGTTTCCGAGCTGCCCTGATTTCGGGGTCGTTGGCGTCTCCTCGGGGTATCCTTGAAATTGAGCCTTGGTTTTCTTATCAAAGGATTTGTTTTTCTTCTTGTCGTCGTTTCCCAACTTGGACGACTTCGGATTGAAATTAATATCGGGGACCGACATCGCTTCCTCGGCAATGATATGTTGCTGGGCACGGGCAAGGAATTCCTGGAAGGTGTTCGGCTTATTCTGACATAATGTCCAGCGAAAAATAGAGTTCGGTTTTAGTTCCGCGATAGCCATAACCAACAAGGTTTTGGGATGACATGGCTCCATATTCTGAACTCGGTCGTTAAATCGAGCAATATAATTCTTGACACTTTTATCGTCTTTTTGCGTTTATATTCGCAAGAGATTCTTTCGGAACCAGACAAACCTGGGCCCTAATGAAGTGAGATCGGAAAATCGACCTCAGTTGTTGCCACTTCCAAATTGAATGAGGGTAAAAAGATTGATACCATTTTTGAGCTCGAGGCCCCAAAGTGAGAGAAAACATGCGACACCGAAGTGCATCTGAGGCCCCATGGAGATCCATCCAAGATGTATAGTGACCGAGGTGTGAATTAGGATCCGACGTTCCATCATATAGTCCGATTTGAGGGACTTTGACTTTTCCCTGTACGGGTTCTGAGGTGAGCTCGGGTGTTAAAGGGGAATTGGTTTCTAAATATACGTGTGCCGAAGTGGAGGCTCGTCGTGGAGGATCTTCCTGTGCCCTCTGCCGACTTTCCAACTCGGTGATTCTTCGTCGTAATACCTTTAATCTGTGGATTCTTGCCGAGCTGACTGATTTTTTTCAATTTTCTGACGGAGGTCTGTGCGAGCCGGATGGGAATGAGCTTGAGGCCGTGCAGGTGGTGGAGAACGCCATGGTTGTCCCGACTGACTTTCAGCGGTTTCTTCATGAGGGATCACCGGAGGAGTACGCGCTATTTCGGCATGTCGCACTACACGATCTGGATGCGGAGGTGATGTCCGATTACGAGGTCGAGACGTGGCGTGAGAAATAATTCAACTGCCGTCTCGTCGGATAGACGGATTTCTTGGGGGGACTGGGGTAGTAGGGATGATAGATTGTCCCGGCGCCGTCGTTGACATTCCGAGAGCAGTTTGAGCCATCAAGGCAGCAAACCCGCGCGCGAACTCTTGATTTTGAAATAGAGTGTGTAATCTGGCAGGTTGGGTATAGCCGCAGGACGCCTAGTAGAGTGATTGTTGCGACTGTGTCCTTCATGCGACGTATGTCCATGGTGATCTGAATGAGACATATTTGCAGTATTTGTCGTGGCTACAACACCAAGGGTGAAGATTAACCTCAAATAACTTATGAGGCCCTCTTTCTAGCACCAAACTGTTTTTATGCGATTGTTAACAACAATTATCTAGATGTTTAGTTAAGCAGTTTGAGTAATTTTAAACGTAAAGCATGCATTCAGAACTCAACAATGGCCCCAGTCCCAGGTGAACCGAGGTGAAAGGTGGCGCAATATTTTATATATGTGTGTTGAATGTTCAGAGAGAGATCCTTGTACAAGAGTATAAATGTGCTATTTATAGTAACTTTTCGGGCTCGTAGCTCGAGGTATACGGTAACTTTTCCTTGTAAAGCGGCTTTTCAAGGGCGGTCATGTGAGTGGGTCCCATTTGAATGATGAAGGATCTCGTGTTGTGTGAGGCTTGCGCGTTGGCGCCTTGTCACCAGCTTCGGGAATAGTGACCTCGGTTCGTGAGGGACTTCGGTATAAGATAGCCTTGGTTCGGGCTGACCTCGGTTCAATGATCACCTCGGTTTTACGTGCCCGATTTGAATGAGTAGGCAAACCAAGATTATTGTAGACTTATGTCGGTGCTCGTAATTTAATCCCTTCACAATGCAGTTTGGGGTTTGGTAACTTCAGATTACCGAATCGGATAATAACATGGACTATTCGGGGATGATTGAAACTCTCATTTTCGTTATATCGAGTATCGTAATGTTGCTGTGATTATTTCGGTTTATTTCGGCATCTCGATATCATTTTTCGAGTTGTTGTTTTATCGTTCATTTGGTTTCGAGATTTATTGCCGTATTGTTTTCAAACCAAAACCCGAATTTTTATAAAGATTTTAGGTTCTGAAATTGTTACTAATTATGTAAAATTTGTAATTTCTCGAACCCTGGTTGCCATTGAAAATGTTGTCGTCGAGTTCGATCGAGTTTCCAGTCTGCCCGTAAGCTTCTGTTCAAGATTTCTTTTTGATAGAATATGAAGATCGAGATTGAGATAGAGAGAGAACAGAGAGAAAAACGAGAAAGGCTATGAAAAAAAAAGTGTATTATTAAATAATGAATTGATGACCTGTTAGGGTTTACAATGTTGGTATTTATACTAATAAAAAGATAACTAAAGTTGTCAAATGACTCAAAGTGCTAAATACAAAATATACTAAAAGTGCTAAACCAGAATTACAATTTATATACATAAAATTGAAACTTATATATTCTGTTACCCCACCCCCCTTCCCCCGCGCAAGATGAGCATGGATGTTTGGCATTTTCATCTTGGAGAGGAGATGATGAAACAAAGGACCAGTCAGAGCTTTAGTGAGGAAGTCAGCTGGTTGTTCTTTGGTTGGAAGATGATGAAGAGCAATGACTGCTTTGGCTATTTTATCTCTAATAAGGTGGCAATCCAATTCAGTATGGTTTGTTCTTTCATGGAAAACAGGGTTATTGGCCATAGCTAGGGAGGACTTACTATCTGTAAAAACAGAAACATGAGAAGTAAGTGAAACACCTAATTCATTGCAAAAGTATATAAGCCACTGAATTTCACAAGTGGTAAAAGCCAAGGCTCTGTATTCAGCCTCTGCAGAAGACCTACTATTAGTAGGTTGCTTCTTTGATTTCCAAGATATTAGAGAATTGCCAAGGAAAATTAGATAACCAGTAATACTTTTTCTTGTGTCAACACATGATGCCCAATCACTATCTGAAAAAGCTGTAAATTGCAAGGAAGAGTTTCTGTGAAAGATAATACCTTGCCCAATAGATCCTTTTACATACCTGAGCACCCTATGAGTGGTTGTGAGGTGTTGTTGTGTTGGCTGTGACATGAATTGACTCAAGGTTCTTACATAAAATCTTATGTCAGGTCTGCTTATAGTTAAATATAATAACCTACCAACTAGCCTTCTATACTCAGAAGGATCAGTGAGTAAGGAGAGTCTACAATTTGATTGCTTAGTTTGACAGTGGCATCCATGGGTGTGTTTGCAGGTTTAGAACCTAGCAACCCAGTGTCATTTATGATGTCTAAGGCATATTTCCTTTGACGCATGTGGATACCTTTTTCTGAATGTGCAAATTCTAAGCCAAGTATATATTTAAGCTGACCCAAGTCCTTTATGGTAAAACAGTCATGCAAATGAGATTTAATGGCATTTATGCTAGACAAATCATTTCCAGTCAGGATGATGTCATCAACATAGACAAGCAAAACAGTAAATGCATTGGACTGAGACATGTAAAACATGGAGTTGTCAGCACAAGATTGAGTAAAACCATAATCTAAAAGACAGGAGGTAAGCTTGTGAAACCATTGCCTACTCGCCTGTTTCAAGCCATAAAGGCTCTTATTAAGTTTACAAACCCTTTTATCTGAAGTTGCACAATAACCAGGGGGAGGTTTCATGTACACTTCTTCAGGTAAATCACCATGCAAAAATGCATTGTTTACATCTAGTTGATAAATGAACCAATTATTTATGGATGCCAATGCAACAAGAAGTCTCACAGTAGTGATTTTAGCAGTAGGAGAGAATGTGTTAAGATAATCAATACCTTCTTCATGTGTGTACCCTTTAGTTACTAATATTGCTTTATACCTCTCTACTTAACCATGATATTTATACTTAATCTTGAAAACCCATTTACAGCCAATGCAATTTATCCCAATTGGCAGGTCAATTAAGTGCCAAGTGTTGGTCTGCTCTAAAGCAGTCAACTCCTTAGACATAGCTTCTTGCCAAAGGGGATCTTTTGAAGCTTGAGAGTGGGTTGTAGGTTCAGATAATGCAATGATAGATGCAGTAAAAATGCAATGATTAGTAGATAATTGTTCTGTAGATAAGAACTGAGAAATATGAATAATGAAGATCGAGATGGAGATAGAGAGAACAGAGAGAAAGACGAGAGAGGCGATGAAAAAGAAAATTGTATTATTGAATAATGAATTGATGACCTGTTAGGGTTTACAATGTTGGTATTTATACTAATACAAAGATAACTAAAGTTGTCAAATGACTCAAAGTGCTAAATACAAAATATACTAAAAGTGCTAAACCAGAATTACAATTTATATACATAAAACTGAAACATATATATGCTGTTACTTTTCTTATGTTCAAGGAGGAATTGCAGGCTCTGTTCTTTTATTTAAAATCGCAGGCCTTTGTTTTTAATTCATTAATCTTCGATTTCATTAAAATTAGCATCCAAAGCATATGGTGCAGTGGCATTCAGCACCTGTTTCTTTGCGTGAGGTCAGGGGATCGAAACCTGGCCTTGAGGTAGCCATCCTTTATTTGGCCATTTTGAGCCTAATTAGTCTACTATTGCGCGTGGCCCATTTCAGACAACAGTACCAGCCCATGTACGGCCCCGACTTCAGTCAATAGTTTCAGCCCGCGTCTTGGGCTGAGAACTCGCACACTCGGCCCCGTCCCCTTCAGCAATTTAGTGTTGGACCAGACTGTTACGATCGTATATCGATTGTAATAAATTAACGAAGCAGATGTGTAAACCCGCTCTAATTGGTCGTCAGTTAACAAGAGATTTTGTGCTCAAGACGAGCGTTTCCTGATTTATGATATTCAAAGATAAATGTTCTTTTTTCGTACAGACCTTTTATCTGGACAAGAAAAGGAAATTAACTCCTACTGCTACTAGGAAATTAAATTAAAATGCAAAGAAAATAAATAAAACTGATTAAAAACTGTTGCGAAAAAAAAAAAAAAAAACTGCTAATTAAAAGGTGGTAGGTGGCGTGACGCGGCGTCCGACACGGGGTGGCAGGGCCCGTTCCAACCTGCTGCATCCTTCCAAACCTGCTGCATGGACATGAGAGTTGAGCCTGCACTTGTTTCAAGCCTAACTTTCTTGAGTTGAGCTCGTCGGGCTCGATTGTATGCTTTTTTTGAGAAGACGCCCTTCATTCTCATCATTTTCATTCCCTTCGAGTAGATCCTTGTCCTCAAGGATGAATCTCAGAAATTGATTGCGAATATCATGCATATTCTCCCATGCCGCATCCTCTGCCGGTAAATCTTCCCATTCCACCAAGACTTCCAAACGAAAATGTCTTGCTTGCTTGATTCTTAAATATTCCAATGCTCGAAGAGGTTGTACGATGATCTGTCCTTCCCCATTCAACATCGGTAACCGAGTGTGTTCCTCGTGATCATCACTCAAGATCCTTTTCAATTGAGACATATGAATTACCGGATGGATTTGAGATTCAACTGGTAACTCTGACCTGTACACCACCTCTCCTATCTTCTCCATGACTTTATATGGCCCGAAATATCGACTTCCTAGCTTGTACAATGCCTTCTGAGAGATTGTTTGCTGACGGTGTGGTCTCAACTTGAAATAAACCCAATCCCCTGGCTCAAATCTCTCCTCCCGATGTCCCTTGTCATAGTACTCTTTCATTCTGTTAATGGAGCCAGATAAATTTTGCTTAAGCTCTCTGATTAACAAATCCCGTTCCATTAACTCACGTTCGACCTCTGCATTTGGAGATTTCCCAACTGGATAACTAACAAGTGTCGGAACTGCTCGTCCATATTCCAACTCAAAGGGGGTAAATTTGGTAGAAGCATGAAAAGTGGTATTGTTTCAAAACTCTGCCCAAGGCAAGAACCCCTCCCATTTCGTAGGTAATTGGTGAACATAACATCGAAGGTATTGTTCAAGAGTGCGATTAGTTACCTCAGTTTGGCCGTCCGTCTGAGGATGGTACGCCGAACTCATAGCTTACTCAGTCCCTTGCATCTTGAAGAATTCCCTCAAAAAATTACACGTGAAAATCCAATCTCCATCAGTTACAAAAGATCGTGGTACTCCATGCAGCTTTATCGCAAACTCCACAAATAGCCTGGCTATGGATTTAGCTGTATACGGGTGACTCAATTGAATAAAGTGTGCGTACTTGGTGAGTCGGTCTACCAACACCATAATTCCATTGAATCCATTAGAATTTGGTAGCCCTTCAATGAAGCCCATCGAAATATCTTCCCATATGCGATTGGGAATTGGTAGGGGCTGCAACAGACCACTTGGCTTTCGTGAATCCGCCTTCACCTGTTGACAAACAGAACATTTCGCCACGAACTCCCGTACGTCGTCTTTCTGCCCCAACCAATAAAAGGTATTAGTTATCCGTACCCACGTACGGTACACCCCGGAATGACCTCCGACCTTCAAATCATGAAGTATCGCATGGTCGAAGTTCTCAAGTGCTCCATTTTCCGTACATACACCTTTCCTTTGAACATAAACAACCCGTCATACATATCGTACTGTTGAACAGTCTCGTCTTCTTCCTCCATCAGTCTCCGAGTCTCATTACAAAAGGCATCTTGGGTTTGTGCCTCTCGTAATTGACCCCATATCACCCGTGTAGGTCCATAAATAGCCTGGAGTTATGCCACATCAGTGCAGCGTGAAAGTGCATTCGCTACAAGAATTTGTCGTCCGGGTCGGTAGCAAATTTCTAAGTCAAAGCCCACAACTTTGAGACAAATTTCTGTTGCTCTGGGGTCACAATACATTGCTCCAGTAAATGCTTTAGTGGTTGTTGGTCCGTGACAATCTTGCAACGTCGGCCCAGAAGATAAGGTCTCCAAACTCTTACGGCTTCAATAATGGCAAGCATTTCTTTCACATATACTAACCAACCTAGGCGCATGCTTCCTAGAGCCTTACTCAAATAGACAATTGATCTGTTCTCTTGTGAAAGTATGGCCCTAATGCTTATATCACTAGCATCAGTGTGTACCTCAAACGAAATGTCAAATCTGGGATTAGCTAGGATGGGAGTAGTAGTCATAGCGAACTTGAGTTGATCGAATGACGTCTCACTCATCGTTGTCCATTTGAATCCCCCCTTTTTGGTCATGTCCGTCAATGGCTTAGCAATCGATCCCAAATCTTTGACAAACTTCCGGTAATAGACGGTTAGTCCCAAAAATCCTCTCAGTTCTGTCAAGCTCTTCGGTTTTGGCCACTCTTGCATTGCCTCAATTTTGCGAGGATCCACTTTCACACCCTCATAAGAAATTATGTGCTCAAAATATTCCACCAACTCTTGGCCAAATGAGCACTTCGACAGTTTGATGTGGAAATCATTCGCTGCTAAGATGCTCAATACCAATTTCAGATGCTCAAGATGATCACTCCATGTTTTCGAATATACCAAGATGTCATTGAAGAATACCAAAACAAATTTTCGCAACATCTCTTGAAAGATGGAATTCATAGCCAACTGAAAAGTTGACAGAGCATTACATAATCCAAAAGGCATTACCAAATACTCGTAGTGCCCCTGGTGATTTTGAAACGCCATCTTCAAAATGCCATCCTCCGCTACTCTTATCTGATGGTACCGGCCCTTAAATCCAACTTCGAAAAATATTTTGATCCTCCCAGCTCATCCAACATATCATCAATACTTGGGATTGGAAACCAGTCTTTTATGGTTGCAGCATTCAAAGCCCGATAATCAGTACAAAAAAGACAGGTCCCGTTCTTCTTCTTAGCTAATAATACGGGTGAATAAAATAGGCTGGTGTTGTGCTTGATCAACCCGGTTACTAGCATTTCACGTACTTGTCTTTCAATCTCTGTTTTCTAAAAATGATCATAACGGTAAGGATGAACATGTACCGCCTGAGTCTCATCCTTCAATGGTATGTGGTGATCGAAAGTTCGTTGTGGAGGAAGACCCTTGGGTTCGGTCAGTACTTCACTTAATTGTTCAAGCAAACCTTGTATCTCCAGATTAATTGGCAGTCCTTCCCCGAGCCTCTCCCCTCTCTTTTCTATCTTGATAGCAAAGAGTTGACTACCCCCTCTCCACAATTTTTCCACGTTCTTCAAACTCGCCCTCTTTCTCCCTCATTAGTTCCGGCGGACAACTTAACCATTCCATCTCCCCAACGAAATTCCATCGTGCACACTTTATAGTCCGTCATTACCAGTCCTAGTCCTTCTCACCATTGCACCTCCAGTACAACATATAGTCCCACTAAGGTCAATGCATAGAGGTCGGCTTTTAGAGTCACACCTTGTACCTTGATAGACACCTCTTTACAAAATTCCAAACACCACAATCTATCCCCATTAGCCACTCTCACTTGAAATGGTTCCACCTTGGTCACTGGCAAATTTAATTTAGTAGACAAGGTAGAGTTATGAAATTGTGGGATGAACCGTTATCTACTAGAACCACCACTCTTCGATCTCGAACCCATGCCGCCAATCTCATCGTCTTTGGCCCTTGAGTTCCCGCCATTGCATGAACCGAGATCTCGGGATCATCCACGTGTGTATCAGTATCGTATTTGGGCTCGTCTACCTCCTCTTCATATTCTTCACTGGCCTCGAATTCAATCAGAATGGATTGTTTCGTTTTGCATCTATGCCCAGGCACGAAATTTTCATCAATACTAAAACATAGACCCTTCTCCCTCTTTCATTGCATCTCGTCCCATGACAATCGTCGGACTCTCGATGGTATCAATTTTGTACTTCCGGCTACGGTTTCCCTCTCCAGCTCCAGATGTGCGAACCGGAAAAATACTGGGACGACGCACCTCTGGGCAACTTGCCTTCTTCATGGCCATAAAGTGTTCTTCACGCATTCGAGTAGCTTCAGTTGCTGCACGCAGTGTTTTCGGTCTCTCCAGTCAAACCTTAGCTGCAAGTTCTGCCCTCAGGCCTCCTACAAATGCCCCAATCAGTGCACTCTCAGGCTAATCACGAACGTGGCTTGCTATACGTTCAAACTTCCTCTGATAATCCCATAAACTCTCGACATGTATGATGTGTGAGAGAGTTTCATCAAAGTCATGGAAATCGGACTCACCAAACCTCGTCATCAATTATTTTTCGAACTGTCTCCAACGAATATGGAGGTTTTTCTTTTTGTAGACTCTCGATATCCAGCGCCACCATACATTTGCCTCTCCATCGAGATAATAAGCCGAGATTTTAGCCCTTTCTTTTCTCGGTCCCGTACCGTTGAATGTTGGTAAGCTAACTTTGGGTTTGTCATTCTTACGGCGTTCCCGTTGATTCGAACCTCTTGAACAAGCATCATCCTCATCTGCAAATCCATTGTGGAATTCGGCTTCACTACTCGCATCAGATTCCCAACATCCTTTAAATCCTTGCAACCACTTGATTTGTTGATTGTACGTCCACATGATCGAACATACGCTCTCCTCCAAACGATCGATTCCCTCGCGATTCGACATGGATACACGATCGATGTTCTCTCAATGAAAGCACCAATGTTACGATCGTGTATCGATTGTAATAAATTAACGAAGCAGATGTGTAAACCCACGCTAATTGGCCGTCGGTTAACACGAGATTTTGTGCTCAAGACGAGTGTTTTCTGATTTATGATATTCAAAGATAACTGTTCTTTTTTCGTACAGACCTTTTATCTGGCCAAGAAAAGGAAAATAACTCCTACTGCTACTAGGAAACTAAATTAAAATGCAAAGAGAATAAATAAAAAACTGATTAAAAAACTGTTGCTATAAAAAAAAGAAAACTGCTGATTAAAAGGTGGTGGGTGGCGCGACACAGCGTTAGGCGCGGCGTGGCAGGGCCCGTTCCAACCTGCTGCATCCTTCCAAACCTGCTGCATGGACATGAGAGTTGATCCTGCACTTTTTTCGAGCCTAGCTTTCTTGAGTTGAGCTCGTCGGGCTCGATTGTATGTGTTTTTTAGAATACGCCCTTCATTCTCATCACAAACATTTGCTTTGAGCCTAATTTAAGAGGGCTAGGCCAGTTTTGCGCCTGATATGTGTTCAGCGCAGCCCAGTTTGTTTTTAGCCATTTTTGTGTTCCGGAAGCTCGTTTTTTGTACCGCTTTCAATTTTAAAAATATTTTAAAAAATATGAAAAATTTAGAAAAAATATTTTAAGTCACGAGACTCTCTTTTTGGTTCTCCGAGTCCTATTTTCTTAAAAAAGTGAGAGTTCCAAGTCCACAAAAAATCCGATTAAAACCCTTAAGTCTTAATTTTGATTAAGAGTGGGTTTTATATTAATTTTGAATAGTGAGATAGATTAATGATGTATTATCTCGCTAAAATATAGTTGTTTGAGGAGTCGATCCCTCGACCTAAAATAGAGAGAAAAGAACACGGCAGAGAGGTGGTAGAAAGGAAAGAAAATAAGAAAAAAAATAGAAAGAAAGAACAAAAGTATTTATTTGTTATCAAAATAACAAAAGAGAGATATTTTTATTCATATTTTTAAGTGCTCAATTATTGACTCCGTTCCACTTCGCCAAAACTCGTAAATCTGGTGTGCTACAGATTTAGAGAAGTTTGTCGTTGTATCTTTGGGGAAGTTACGTCTAAACCGTTAGCTGCCACACGGGGCGTATTCTTCTTGCGGAAAGAGTTTTACTCGCCTCGGCTAAAATCTTTCCATTTTTCAATTATAATCAATTTTTTCAGTTCAATTGTAATTTTTTATTTTTAGATTATTTGTAAGAACTGAAATAAATATCAGTTCGTAGGATTCCCATGTAATTTTACACCCTTATTTCCAACATCGAGTTAGATCGAGTTTCCAGTCTGCCCGAAAGCCTCTGTTAGAGATTTCTTTTCTTTTGTTCAGGGAGGAATTGCAGACTATGATCTTTTATTTAAAATCGCAGGCCTTTTTTTTTTTAATTCGTTAATATTGATTTCATTTAAATTAGCATCCAGAGCATATGGTGCAGTGGTGATCAGCACATGTTTCTTTGCTCAGGGTCAGGGGCTCGAAACCTGGCCTTGAGGTAGCCATCTTTTTATTTTGCCATTTTCAGCCCAATTAGTCTACTATTGCGCGATGTTGTCCCAGCCCGATTCTAGCCCGCGCGCGGCCCATTTCAAACAAAAGCTCCAGCCCGCGTGCGGCCGAAATTCAGTCAATAGTTTCAGCCCGCGTCCCGGCCCGAGAACCCGCACACTCGGCCCGCTTCCCCTTCAGCAATTTAGTGTTGGACCAGACATTTGATTTGAGCCCAATTTAAGAGGGCTAGGCCAGTTTTGCGTCTGATTTGTGTTCAACGCAACACAGTCTGTTTTTAGCCATTTTTGTGTTCCAGAAGCTCATTTTTTGTACCTCTTTCAATTTTAAAAATATTTTCAAAATGTGAAAAATTTAGGAAAATTATTTTAAGTCCCGAGACTATCTTTTTGGTTCTCCGAGTCCTATTTACTTAAAAATGTGAGAGTTCCAAGTCCATGAAAAATCCAATTAAAACCCTTAAGTCCTAATTTTGATTAAGAGTGGGTTTTGTATTAATTTCGAATAGTGAGATAGATTATTGATGTATTATCTCGCTAAATTGTAGGTGTTTGAGGAGTCAAGTCCTCGACCTGCATACCTGCTTTGTGTGATTCTCTACCTCGATTTTCAGGTGGGTTTTATTTGAAAATTTGCTATGTCGTAAATAATTTATTTGTTATTGGGTTGGTATAAGCAATGCATGCTTGTGAATTTGTGTAACCTTCAATATAAGCTGGATGTCCTTCAAATGGTTGTCCCCGTCGTTGAGAGCTGTATGTCCTTCGACGGTGCCTTGTGAGGCAGTCTCCCTAATTCCTAATGATAGGCCATACCGTTGAGAGTTGTATGTCCTTCTGTATGAATTCCCATTTTTTAGAGTTGTATGTCCTTCAATGGCTAATGATAGATGTGCACATGAGTTAGATTATTGATGTATTGATTGGAGATGTGACATGTTGAATTGATTTATGATCATTTTGTGACCATATCCTTTGTTATGTTATGTTATTATTTATGTGCATAGTGGTGAGCACTACGATTTCCTTTGTGCTAATCACCACCTGCTCTTTATAGATGCAGGTTAGTGTTGCAGGCACGGAGGGATGTGAGTTGTGGCCTATTATTGATTATTGATTCTGCCTATTAAACTGAATAATGTTATTATTGCTTTTCGATTATTAATTATTAGATTGTTTTTAAGGAATGTACTCTTTGGATTTAGAAATTTGAGATACCCAGCTTGGGTAATGGATTTATGATTGATTATCGAATATTAGAATAATTATTGATTATGGATAATCGTTTTGAAAATGAGTAGCGCCTCAAGTGATATTGAAATAAATTTTGAAAATTTATCCTAAATTTCGTCTATTAAAAGTGGGGCGTTACAATGCTAATCTCTTTGCTCATCCACATTCTGACGCCTTGATTATCACTGTCCCCATATACGGAATTCATGTCCATCGTGTTATGGTCGATATTGGGGCCTACTCAAGTATCTTGATGCTGAAAGATTTTGATAAAATGGGCCTCGATCCTACCGACATCAAACCTTGTAATGACCAGATATAGGGATTCAATGTGAGCATCTCCCGTCCTATTGGTGAAATCACTTTACCCGTTCGCTTCGGTGGTCTAGGGCGTGCAACAAAACTTTTCATGGAAACTTACAAAGTCCTCGACATTAATAATGAATACAATGCAATTATTGGGAGGACTGCTCTGTATAAACTCCGAGCTGCTATGTCTATATTCCATTATGCTATCAATTTTTCGACGGTACATGGAGAGGGTACACATTATTATGATCAAAGGGAAGCTCGGGAACTTGTGCTTACGGTACCAATCAACGACATTCAGTTAACTAAATCGACCAATGATGAAATTCTGCCATCTTCAACTTAAAAAAATGTCACGCCAGAGGTTCCCAATCCAGGTCCAGAGTTTCCTACAACCTCGGTTCAGCCCGGAGAAAAGAATCTTGATATGAACAGAGTAAGACGACCCAGAAAAAAACCGAGCTAGGAAGAAGATGAATTAAATCCTCAAACTCAGTTCAATGAAAAGAGCCGAAGTGATCGCGCCGAATCCGAAGAGGAGATAGAATAGATCTACGACGATGAACCGACGTGCCAAAAGTCATTACGAATAGGAAGACACCTTCAGGAACCTATCCGTACTGAGCTCATCAAGATCCTCCGAAGTAACCCAGACGTCTTTGCGTGAAAACACGACGGGATGAAAGGGATCAACCCCAGTGTTGCTTCTCATATGTTTAATCTAGATCGAACGGTCAAACCCATTGTACAAAAACGAAGAAAACTGGGGCCAGATTGCCAAAAAGCCTTGGAGGAGGAAGTGAAGAAATTGATTGACAACAAGTTCATTAAAGAGACAAAATATCCAACGTGGGTGTCCAATCTCTTTCTAGTCAAAAAAGTAATGGCTTGTGACGGCTATATATTGACTTCTCGGATTTAAACAAAGCTTGCCAAAAAGATAGTTATCCACTTCCACATATTTTTTTATCGTTAAATGTAAATATATATATAGATCAAACTGGGTACAAGGACCGTTCGATGGCATACAAAAGCGTAATGGGCAACCACAAGTCAGTTCCTCATTCGCAAGATAGAAATACGAGAACAACCATAGGTCGGTTGCTGACTCTAAGGTCACGGGAAGTGAAAGGCAAAGGGTCCCATGGGATTTGCCATGTCGGCTTGGTGGAACAAGTCTCGGGTCACACTAAAAGCAATCGTTGGTGCACTGATTTACTTTAGGCCTTAGCGGCACTAAGAGTGATGTGGCACGCTGTCGCGGCACGGTTCCGACATGGAGAGTCCCTGCCATGTTAGCGGCGCTTTGCACCTTACCGGCGCTAGGTATAGAGGC
Organism: Striga hermonthica; assembly: GCA_902706635.1. Classification (NCBI taxonomy): domain Eukaryota; kingdom Viridiplantae; phylum Streptophyta; class Magnoliopsida; order Lamiales; family Orobanchaceae; genus Striga; species Striga hermonthica. The sequence goes on from CACSLK010026087.1 coordinate 631,585, forward strand.
GTTATAGGCATAGCGGCGCTTCAATCATAAGGCATCAACTTGCAGCCCATCGCTAACCCCTCGTTACGCGCAAAGCAGCGCTATGGGCGAGA
>CACSLK010026087.1:688754-699154 GCA_902706635.1 Striga hermonthica
AAATACTCCCACTTGGGAGGTCATCATTGGATGATGGGACGGGTTTTCATAGCCTGTCACTCTACAAACAAGCCTAGTCAGAAAGTCTGCCAGCATTAAATGCTCCCCCCCCCCATGCTTACATTAAATTCCTGACAGGCAATGATTGAAGAAACCTCAAATTGCATTAAATAGCTGTCAGGGAGGCGACGAACTGCTATGCTGGACTACTGTTCGACAAGACCGGTGAACAGTACCTCATTTAAGGATACTATAAATAGCAACCCACCTCATTTATTTTGGGTTGTTGAATCTCAACTAACTCAGCCTTCTCTCTACTTTCTTTTTCTAAAATTATAAGAAATCTCTTGTAAGAATTCTAAGTATATCATAAGTGGCGACCTCGTAAGAGATGTCGACCTTGTGATCGTTTAATAAAATCATAATTAACTTATATATTTTCCTTATTTTCAATCCTGCACTTACGTTATCCATTATTTTAACCATTGACCGAAAATGTTCGTCAACACGACACTTCATACATACAATAATATTACCCAAAATATTATGTATATTGATCCAATAAACCGAATCTTACCCTCCTGAATCAAAGTTATATTTACTGCATGCACATGCCTGTTTATATCTTACAAGTTAAGAGACGATCAATATAAACTGAACTTCTCCTCTTTAGGAACAGTTCAATTCACAAAATGTACTAGTGTAACTAATCAGTAAAGTCCAACTATACAGTTAACACTACAACCGTTCGCGATGGATTATTCATTTCCATCTAGGTTGTGAATCACCATTCTTATTTCGCAAGTAACTGATAGTGTAAGTACTAAAAATTGGCAGTAAATCGATGAACCTTCTGATGATCACAGAGTCCAGAAATTTACGGGAGTATTTAAGGGAAGTTTATTTTTGGTATAAATGAGTATTGTTTTTTATTTAAGTCAAATTGACTGATTATTTGTTTTATTCTTGCAGGTCAACAAGATCAAATGGGAAGATTCACCTTCCATAAATCAAGAAGAAGAAGATCGTGGGATTTACCTTCCATATGTGTTTATGACTTGGGCGAAAAGACTTACCAAATGATGCCGAAGATAAAAGAAAGACGAGACCAGAGTTAAGGATCACTTTTGATTCAGGATTTTTGAGTTTTCATATTTTTTTGTGGAATGATAAGTAGAACATATAAGTTTTTGTAGCAGAATGTTCAGAGGTTCATTCTAATTTAGTTTGAGGTATTCGAACTAGAAAAATCCACAAGGGAGTTGTGGTCGGATAAGTAGTTGTGTGAATCATCATTCAAGTAGAGTGTAGAGAGAGTCTATACTGTAAATACTTGGATGATGTATGAGTTTTTCACATTAATGCAAGAGATCTGAAGGGAGAATGAGACGCTCTCCTGAAGGTTCAATTTTTAGTGAAAACTGCTTCCGCAATTGTTTGAATCTTCATTACTGTCTGTCTATACGATTTTCGTGCAACTATGGATACTTGGTGTTCAAGTATCAAATTACAATTGGCACCAGAGCGGGTTTACGTCTTCATTACGTAAGATCCTAGGACGTGTGTCACCCTCAAATCATGAATCAAGAAAGTGGATCGATGTCCAGGCCTCCGCAATTAGACGGTTCGAACTAGTGCTTCTTTCAGCTCACTCGTACTGCTCTCAAGGATGCAGGATCGATGTCCTGAGATCGCTTGGAAAAGGTGTGTGGGAAAGTTGAAAACGACTGGGAGCATCCAGTCATGAAACAAGCTCCTGATCAAGGAAAAGAATCAACGAAAGTTTCGGTTCTTAAACCTAAGGATAATTGGACAGATGCTGAGAAGCTTCAAGAAGAAGCCAACTATCGTGCCTTGTATGCAATCATGATGGCAGTAGATAAAACAAGACACAAGATGATCGTTCATTGTAAGACCGCGAAAGATGCCTGGCGGGTTCTGCAGCGTCAATTCGAAGGTTCAACAGCTGTCAAAGCATCTAGACTTCAACGGGTAACTCTTGAATTTGATGAGATCAAAATGAGAGATGAAGAGACAATTGACGTGTATTATGCTAGATTATGTGATCTGGTGAATCAAAGTATGATGCTTGGAGAAGAAATCTCTGAGAAACGTCAAGTACAAAAAATTATGAGAACTGTCGTCCCCAGATTTAGAGAGAAAATCACAGCACTTGAAAGTTTCCAAAGAGTGGTGTCTTTGTATGTTGATGAACTTCTTTGAAAGCTCAGGACATTTGAAATCAACAACAATTATGACAAAGTCAAAAGTAAAGGCTTAGCTCTCAAAGCTGCCGTAGTCGAGGAAAGAGAAGAAAGCGATGATGATGAAGGTCCGTTGGCAGATGATAGTGAGCTGAAAGAAGCACTAGCTCTAATCGCGTGAAATTATGGGTAGATGAGTCAAAGGCTGTACAAGAACAAATTTGCTGAAAAAAAAGGGAACAATTTCAGCAAGAATGTGATGCAGGACAAGAAAAGTAGTGTGCCACTCTCCAAATCCGATTCACAACGAGTTGAGAAGGATAAATACAGGGATTGTAGAGGCTTTGGACACTTTCAGTATAAGTGTACTAATATTATAAAGAAGAATAAGTCACTGAAGGCAACCTGGGAAGATTCAGATGAAGAAGGCACAGACGAACCTTCTTTTCACACTAGCAACTTGGCAGTTCATTCTTCAGTCAAGAAGTTCATGTGTCTCACCACTTCTCATGATTCGACCAAGTTTGAAGAAAGCCTAAAAGAAACTGAAGCATCTGAAGATGAAGCAGATCAACATGTGTGTATATCCAGTTCACATACTTGCTATGGAAAAGTGTGCTCAAGCATCTGAAGCTCTACAGAAGCTTCAAAATGAAGTGTTTAGACTTTCAAGAGCAAACAGAGTACTGAACTAACAAGCATCCGCATCCATTGCTACTAAAGAGTGTGAACTGGATATTGCAAAGGCTCGAACCTGCATCCTTGAGAGCAGTGTCAAACTTGCTAAACAAGACGGACTAGAGAAGGCTAAGACCATTGAATGCTTGACGTCTGATTTATTCTCTACTCAAAAACTTCTTGCGGAGCGAAACCAGGAAATCGTGCTACTGAAAAATAAAGTTGATCGGCTAATGAACGAACATGCTAGCATGGAAAGCAAACTGAAGGCAAATTCTGCTGAGTTAAACCGAACTGCAGAAGTCGTTCAAAAACTGAACAAGAGAAAAGCAGATCTGAATGAACTTCTCTCCTGGAGGGAATCAACATGGTGATCTTACTGGAATAGAGTACACGAGAAAAGAGGATCATCCAGAATCCTCAACCAGGACTTCAAGTACACAACATGCTGGCCTTGGATTTGGGGACAAACTTAGAATTAGAGGTGTGAACCTGCATGGAAGACCTTCCAAAAACGTGTTTGACATGTTTGTAAAAAGCACTGTAAATAAACCTCTATGTCCATAATCTCCCTTGAAGGTTCCTTCTCCTATGCAGAAATCTGTTAATAAAGCTCACCATAACTTTGTTTCTATGTCATTACTGTGGTGTAATTGGTCACATAAGACCCAAATGTTATAAAATGCAGCTCTTTGTACAGGTAATGATAGGGGTTGGAATCAGTCTGGCATTCCAGTGAAGGTTCATGCTAGAACCCTCCCAAATAACCGTGCCAAAACTCATCAAGTGTGGGTTGCTAATAAATCCATCAATTGTTTTGCCTCTGTTCTGTCTCTCAGGACTTCCTTGAAGGGTAAATGGTATCTGGACAGCAGCTGCTCTAGACACATGACTGGGGAACTGTAACGCCCCACTTTTATTTACCGAAAATCAGAATAAATTTTTTTCGAATTTATTTCAAAAAAACAATGTTCGAGGCGCTACTCATTTTCAAATCAATAATCAATACTCAAAATTTTCTCAATATTCGGCAGTTATCGATACTCATAATCAATAAGAAAATCCCAATAATCAATCAATAATCCAATAATGATCCTAGGGAAATAATCCCTATCAATAATCCAGTACTAGAAAAACAATAGTCAATAATAATGCAATAATATCCAAATTTAGTTCAAAGCGGAAGCATTTATTCAAATTAAAGACCACCACTCGCATCCCTTCCGCCGTGCCGCATAAACTAACCTGCATCCATGAAGAGCAGGTGGGGATGAGCACAATAGGAAAGTCGAGGTGCTCACCGCTATGCAATAATTAATCTCAGTAGTCATGAAAACAATTTAAGTATGGTCGCAGCATGTAAACGAATCAATAATCGTCCCATCTCCTATCAATAATCAATAATGGTCTCATGTGCACACCTATAACAATAGACTACTGCCGAGCTATATACCGAACGCCTTCCTCGAAGGCCTTACAACGAGTGCTCGGCCAGCAGGAGCAATAATCCACCCCGAATGCCAAAACTCACGCCTTGGCCTTACATACGAGGATCACCAGCCAAGGCTCACGCCCTGACTGTCAACAATAATAAAGGAGACTACCCGAAGGTACGTTCTATAGCTACGGGGATAACCGTTCGACGGCCAATATAGCTCACATCGAAGGCTACATGGTTCACATGCATACTTTGATCATACAACAACAAAAATAATTAATTAAGGCATAGTAAATTTTACGATTACAACCCACCTGGAAGTTCCGGTAGAAAATAGCACACAAAAGCAAGCACGTAGGATGAGGCTCGACTCCTCAAACACCTACATTTAAGCGAGATAATTTATCATTAATTTATCTCACTACTCGAATTTAACATAAAACCCATACTTAATAAAAATTAAGATTTACGGGTTTTAATTGGATTTTTCGTGGACTTGGAACTCTCTCATTTTTGAAAAATATGACTCGGAGAAGTAAATTGGGGTCTCGGAACTTAAAATAATTTTTCCAAAATTTTTCTGCTTTGAAAATAATTTTAAAAATAAGTTCGGGTCGAAAAACGGACTCCGGAACACAAAATTTGGCTTAAAAACGAACTGGGCCCAAGCTGGGAGGTGTATTGGGCCTAGGTTTCGCTTAAAAATTTGGGCCAGCTACCAGTAAGGGACGCGCGGGCTGGAGCAGGGGCTCGCGGGCTTCTGTAGCTGACTGGAAGGCGGGCCGCGAGTGGGCCGATATCGGGCCAAGCGGCCCGCTCATTTTGGGAGCAGAAAATAGGAATGGGAAAAAAATAAAAAGAACGCAGGTCTCAAGGTTTGAACCATGGACCTCACGCAGGGAAGATCGCGCTCAAGACCACTGAGCTACACGCTCTATTGCGATTTAACTTACAGACTTTACAAAAATAAAAGTTTGAATAAACCTGCTACTGAACCAAAATAAGACTGCGAAAAGAGAGACCAAGTAGCAGATTAAACCAAAATTTCCAGGCTGCTAATTTCCAGCAAAATTTTCACAGAAGTTTACTCAACATATAATGACCCTTCCTAAAGTTCGAAAAACTTACGAAAACGGGTTTGTTCGGAATAGGAAACGACACCTATTGGTTCGAAAACGATCAAACGACATTACGACTACGACAAGGCTTCAATCCATAAAAACGGGAATCTGAATTTTAAAATGAATTTTGCCAAAACCACAGATTCAAGACATTGAACAATTTGATATCACATACACCTTTAGAGTTTCGAAAAGTTATAAGAACCGGGTCCGAGCAACACGTAACCGGCCTGGACAATCTTGCATATACGACCGATGAATATATAACAACTCGGAAGAATTTAACGAGACTCCGAATCTACTACTAATTTGCAGCAATTAAACAGACTCGATTTAATTAAGTCGAGAGTTCCGAAAATCCATGACAATTTCACAATCATTATCCGACGAACACAACGATTATGCGAGCCAAAAACAACAATTCCACTAGCAATATAAAATCAACAGGTTATCAAAATACGCAGGGATAATCGACGGAGGTTCGGAATAAATTACCCGACTTCGGGAATTTGCGAGAATTCAGAAAGCAGACGAGGCGATCGAAAGCCTCAAAGCTCGAGACCTCTGAAGGCGACGCAGCCCACGAACAGTTGCTGCTCTGGAATTGACGACGACGGGTCACTCACGGCGAAGGCGTCGGCGACGGCGGGACGCTGCTTGGAAACTCGCCGGAATTAATGGAGGACGGCTGATTGCAGAAGCTCGACGAACGGGGATCGCGACAGGACGGCGACTGTGGCTCACGAACGGATGCCGGGAGTAGGTGCTGCAACGAGGCACGGTGGTAATCGCCGGTGACAATGGCGAGGAAGCCTATTGGCGGAGCAGGTACCAAAATCGATTTTCGTCTGAGAGAATTGAGGGATTGAGGGGGATTTGGGTGTTGCACGGTTTAAGTAACGGATGAGGAGCGATCGCGCGAGGGAAGGGGAGAACGTGCGCTTAGGTTCACCAAAGAATCGGAACTGAAATTTCGATCTTCCTGAGATTTAAGGAGACTCGGTCGCAAGGGAAGAGAACTGAAGACTCAGCAAATTGATCTTTTTGGGCCAAAAGAGAGAAAAAAGGGTTTGTTGCCAATGGGCCACTGGCCAATTGGACTACATACAATATTAGATATTGGATCCTCTTAAATAACATAGTAAAAGGGTTGAAATAAAATTCCAATTTAGACGAGGCCCATATCCGAGGACTAATATCGAACAATTCTCTTGACGACGAAAAAATAAATCAATATGGAAAATTTATATTTATAATACACACAATATTTTTAAAATAATATTAATAATAATAAAATATGCATTTAGACAAATAATTACAATTTGACAAATAATAATAATAATAATAATAATAATAATAATAAAGACAATTAATATTAGCAATAATCAATAATCATTCCCAAATAATCCACAATAAAACAGGGTATTACAGGAACCTTCTTACTTGATGAACATTCAGCCCGATTCAAATGGGGAAGTCACGTTCGGTGACGGTGTGCACAATAAGGTTATTGTAACAGACTTTTTAAATTTGGGTGGAACACCTAAATTGCCTAATGTGTTACTTGTTGATGAACTAAAGGCAAATCTTTTGAGTGTGAGTCAACTCTGTGATCAAGGTCTTAGTGTCAGTTTCTCATGTGATAAGTGTTATGTGAAAGACAGTGAAGGTTCTTGTGTGCTTACAGGTTCTCGTTCATCGGATAACTGTTATCTTGTTAATTTTAATAAAAAATGCCTTCTCTCAAATGTGACGAACCTGAAATCTGGCATCAACGCGTAGAGAATATTGGTTACTCTCACCTTGTCAAATTGACCAATGCATGTGTAGTCAGAGGTGTTATAAAGAGTGCTATGAAGGACCAGCCAATTTGCGAACCGTGTCAACTAGGTAAGCAAACGAGGACATCCCACAAGTCACTGAACCATATTTCTAAACAGATCCTAGAGCTTCTTCACATGGATCTCATGGGTCCCATCCAGGTAGAAAGCTATCAAGGTAAAAAGTATTTTATTGTGTGTGTTGATGATTTCTCATGATATACTTGGGTTGATTTTTTGCGTGAAAAGTCTGACACTTGCTCTGCCTTTAAGTCACTTTGTTTCAAGGTTCAAACCGAAAAAGGCTTTCCCATAATAAGTATTCAAAGTGATCACGGAAGAGAATTTGAAAATTCTGAGTTTGCGGAATTTTCTGATTCTCTGGGTGTTAGTCACGAATTCTCAGCTCCTAAAACTCCACAGCAAAATGGAGTTGTTGAAAGGAAGAATAGTACTTTCCAAGAAATGGCCAGAGTCATGTTGAACTACAAAAACATCTCCTCTAGATGGTGGGCTGAGGCTGTCAATACAGCATGCTACCTCATGAATCGAGTGTATCTTCGTCGAGGTATTGGTCTGACTTTGTATGAACTCTGGAAAAGTAAGAGTCCTAACCTCAGTCACTTGTATATTTTTAGTGGTAAATGTTTTATCTATAATGATCATGTACAACTTGGAAATTCGATGCAAAATCGGATATTAGATTCTTTTTTGGTTATTCTAACAATAGTCGAGTGTATCGTGTTTACAACACAAGTACCTCTACTGCAATTGAGTCCATACACGTAATCTTTGATGAAAAAAATTCTCAAGTTAGTTCTTCTGTATCTTTTAATCAGTTTGAAACTGTTGAGGCATTGCAGGATACTCTTGGCGTTTAGAGTTCTACGGATAAAGAGTTAGTTGAACCTTCAGTTGGGGATGGTGAAACACCAACTGACTAAATAGTCCCTGCTACTCAAGAGGGTTCTATGATACCTAGGAGTGTTCCTCCCTTAATGGTTCAGAAAGACCATCCATCCGAGCAAGTGATTGGTGACATAAACGAGAGAGTAACCAGAAACTCGAAGACGTCAGTCAAAGAACTTATGGGTGCTTCTCACTATGCCTGCTACACTTTAGTTATTGAACCCAAGAATGTGAAAGAAGCTCTAAAAGACGAGTGCTGGATCTTAGCCACGCAGGAGGAATTGGAGTAATTCACTAGAAACGATGTCTGGGAGTTAGTCCCCGAACCTTCATCGGGAAATGTTATCGGAACCAAGTGGATCTTCAAGAACAAAACTGATGAGTTCGGGAATGTGACACGTAACAAGGCGAGAATAGTTTCTCAAGGCTACACTCAGACTCAAGGGATTGATTTTCATGAAACCTTTGGCCCCGTTGCTAGACTTGAATCTGTACGCATATTTCTTTTTATTGCTTGTCTAATGAAGTTCATTGTTTATCAGATGGACGTGAAGTCTGCCTTTCTGAATGGGATATTACATGAAGAGGCATACGTTAAGCAGCCTGAAGGGTTCAAAGATCCCAAGAATCCGAATCATGTCGACAGACTTAAAAAAGCATTGTACGGATTGAAGCAAGCACCTCGTGCGTGGTATGAACGCCTTACCATGTACCTTCTGGAAAAGGGTCTCAAGAGAGGAGGAGTAGATAAGACATTATTTGCTCTTCGAACGAGTGAGGACCTATTGGATGTTCAAAGATATGTCGACGACATCATCTTTGGATCAACATCCAAGAAGCTGGTCAATCACCTTGTTAAACTTATGTCGCCTGAATTCGAGATGAGTCTCGTTGGTGAACTTTCGTACTTTCTTGGACTTCAGGTAAAGCAAGGTAAAGATGGTATTTTCTTGCATCAAGGTAAGTATGCAAAAAAACCTTGTTAAAAAGTTTGGTCTTGAAAATGCTAAATGTCCTCAAACTCCCATGGGAACTCATGTAAAAGTGTCCAAAGATGATGAAGGTACATCCGTTGATCAAACTCTATACAGAAGTATGATGGGTAGTCTTTTATACCTCACTGCCAGTAGACCTGACATTTGCTTTAGTGTTGAATTGTGCCAGGTATCAGGCTGCCCCCAAGGAATCACATATGAAAGTAGTGAAGTATATCATAAAGTACATTGGAGGTACAACAGAGTATGGTCTATTCTACTCTGCTGATACAAACTTACATCTTGCAGGTTATTGTGACGCTGACTGGGCTGGAAATCTTGATGATCGAAAAAGCACCTCTGGTGGGTGTTTATACATTGGATCAAACTTGGTATCATGGTTATGCAAGAAACAAAATTGCATCTCCCTTTCTACTGCTGAAGCCGAGTACATTGTCGCTAGAAGCTGCTGCTCAAAGTTGGTATGGATGAAACAGATTTTATCTGAGTATGGTATGAACGTTCATTCGGCTCAACTTTTTTGTGACAACACTAGTGCTATAAATATTTCGAAAAATCCTGTCCAACACTCTCGTACCAAGAATATTGACATTCGTTATCATTTTATTCGTAATTTGGTAGAAGATGGGATTATTGTGTTGGATCATGTACCTACAGATGATCAACTTGCTGATATTTTCACTAAAGCTCTTGATTCAAAACGATTTTTATCCCTGAGAAAATCTTTAGGAATGTGTGCGATATAATTTATGTCCATTGTGTCATTTGCATTTCTATAAATATATATAATCGTGTCTATTGCATATATGATCTTTTCTGCATTTTAGGCATTTTAGTATGTAGGTTCATCCCTGGAATTCTTCTCTGATTGTTTATTGTTGAGTTTGTTGATTGGTGATCTATAAATTCTAACTGGTCAGTTTGTAAGAGCTCGTCATAATGACCATTTTAATATACTTGTAAGAGTTGCTCTCGTGAAAAATAGGCATCGGGCAACTATCACATAAGGTGTTTCCTTGATCACCTATGAAACGAGTTACGCGCTTAACAATAATCAAGGTGTGATAGCTACAGGTAAACATTCTAAGAATGAACGTTCTCTGGTGAAATAAGGCTGGTCATCTTGATATCTTCTCAGCTTGAGAAAAAAAATAAAACTTTTTGCAGGATGATTCACACCTCAAGTAATGGGCTTGACATTGGCGTATAGTTGATGTTAGTAAGTGAATTGGTGT
>CACSLK010026087.1:729170-741197 GCA_902706635.1 Striga hermonthica
TGACCTTCGGTCTGAACGTTGGTTGTGGAAAACTCTAGTCGTTGGTACACACGGAAAATTTCAGAGATACGCACATGTACAAATGAGGATAACTAGTAATAGCGGTAATTACCTTTCGTGAACATCTACTCGATAACGCGACACATCGTTCACGGCACATTGTAATGCGGCACACCTGCTCCTCATCAAGTGAGTGCGGCACGCCTGCATACAGCACCTAGCGAACATTGCACCTGCGTCGTCGACGTAGTCTGTATAACCGATCATATATGTACCTCAAGCTAGTAACCTCAATGTACTATTATGCTAACTCTCTGTGATTTCCCAGTGTACTGTGACTCCGGCACGACATCCTTCTCTTCTTGCGACATGCATCCTTGAATGGGAAACGTTGGTTCGTTACCATGGTGTTGTCTGTTGCTGTTGATTGGTCTTCTCTATCCCGAACGAAAGATGTGTCGAACATCGCCATGCTGTACCTGCAAATCTTTACCTTCCCCGAGGTTTAACATAACCTCAAGAAAAGTCTATTGTGAACTAATCTTTCCTGTGATTTCCCAAATTTTCAGAATTTGAGAATCGAGGCACTGGATATACTGATAAGTCTCGTCTTATTAGACAGACCATCTTCAAATTTGACATGACTAGCCTCAACATTCACATAACTGGATAACCCTGACTTGACTTTAACATAACTATATAACTCTTACTTGAGCTCTGGAAGCTATCCTGAGACAATTAATTGGTCATCTCAGAATTGGAACATGACATTTACTGACTTACTTGGCATGATAAGGTGCGACTTCAAGTTTCCAGGTAAATTTGGAATAATAGTCCGTATATCAGACCTCCATATTTAACCCGGCTTAGTAACTATTATACGTCGACCTTAAAATCATGACTATGTACTGTATAGGGCTGCTCCAGTATCAACTGGTTCCGCAAGTACAAAGGAATTAACTGATCTTGAGCATTGAAAACCATAACTTGGAATATACTTGACATAACTGACTTTAAAGGTTGTTATTACATGAAATTATACTGTTCCGGTTCCAGCTTCAAGCCTCCATGGTATACCCGGCTGAATGGCTTTTATTTCAAGCCCCCATGGTAACCCGGAATATTGACACTTATACACTGGAAACCGTTACTTTTGATAATGGCCTTAAGAATTATAACAACCTCTAGCATGAAAAGTTAGCCCTGAACTTGATTTACTGATCTGTCATAGGAAATTTGAGTCTATTCCCTGATCTAACTCAAGGAATTCCTCCTTAGAATGTGCCAACAGGTTGGAAAAATGGGCAATTTTCGATAGAAAATCTCTGAGGAACATGATTGCTAAGATTTGTATAACATAAGTGCTTACAAATCTCTTGACGAGTCGTGAACTCGACCTGAATAAATCTAGAATTTAATCTAGAGTTCTCAAATTTAGCCCCTTTCTAAAGTTCCGAATTCTGATTCGAGCATCCTTACTGATGACATCATACTGAGTATAGACATAGTAATTCGAAGCTGATCAATAAAGCACACATATCTCTTGACGAGTTTATAAACATGACTGGGAAATACTGACATTAAATCCTGAGTATACTGACTATTGATCCTGAACATGATTTGAGCATCTTAACTAAGTCATAACTGAGGATATTCTGAGCATAGACATAGTAATTTGTTTATAATTTAAAAACATGAATCAGCACCTACCTGTGGTCGGCGAGGCGTGAGCATGACGTGTTCAGGTTTTCGTCAATTTTTGACTCGTAAAAATTTTCAGAGACGCAGAAACGTGCTCTGATACCATCTGTAACACCCCGCTATTTCATGAAATTTAGAGTGCACTTTTCGCAAAATTTTTACTAAATAAAAACATTTATTTTGCGAAATACTGATTCAGAGTGCTACCGTAAAATCTGACTTTATCTGAAAACCGTTATTTTAATTTAATAACAAACGGTTATAAAACATAGTACCCGACTAGAGTCGGATTAAAAGCTGGTTTGGAAAACTGAACAGTAGCGGAAACCATAGTGTAGCCAAAACAATATATACATATATATACAAATGTCCTGAACCGGTCGCCAGCTCACTCCTCAACCCCGACCCTGTGACCTGAAAAATATGAATAATGTGGGGCGTGAGCACTAATCCACTGTGCTCCGCAGAAACTCATACTGAAGTAAACTGTGAAAATAATAACAATATCATGATCCTGGCATATATAACTGAACTGATACTGAACTGAAACTGAAGCCGATACCGATACTAAATAATCATGACCAGATACTGATCTCGTGATAATCATCACCTGACTGATAACTGAACATCTGCCAGTATAAAAATGCCGGACACCATGTGCACACTCTAGTGGGCAGACTAAGGACACTAGAACCTAGAATAGACCGGCGACCATTCCGAGCGGATACTGATAATACATACCTCAAACATGGTAGCGTAATTATAATCAATGTAATACTCAGTCTGAGTCCCCACCTGATCCTTTGAAAATGAAAGGCAGTGCTGATATCTGAAGTCTGATCAAACTGAAATATAATATAAACAATTATTAAGTACCATGCTCAGATTCATTAAAATAGCTGCTAAGATGCTCGACTGAACTAATATGACTTAACTGGACTTGACTGGACCCAGAATTTAACTGAGATCTTGACATAAACATTGTCCGGATCCATAAAATACTGAAGCATATAAATAACCCATCTAAATCGGCCAGTTCACTGGCTGGCCAGACCGCCGGCCTGCTGTGGCCGGGCGGTCGGCCGCTGGCTCAGGCCAACCGGCTCGGTCCTGTGCTGGGCCTACTGGTGCCCGGGCGCGGTCGCATGCACGGCTGGACACAGCCTGAACATGGCTGGACATGGTTGGGCATTACTGGACATGACTGAGTATGACTGGGCACGGTCGTGAACGATCGTGCACACTAGCGTGCTACTAGGCCCGACTGACATTGGCTAAACATGATTGGGTGTGACAGGCACTGATCTGTGCACGACTGGGCATGATTCATGCGCTGGCGGGCACAACTGGTGCAACGCTCGCGCAAACAATGTCCATCCGGTGCTGCGAGGCACGACCGACGGCGACTGGACTCATGGCATGGGCGATTGAACGCTGTCGGGCATGCTGCGCGCTACGTGCGGCAGGACACCACGACCGGCACCTTGTCAGTCGTCCGACGATTTCCTCCAATCAAGACTACATGAATGAACTTTAAATAACATAAGAGACTCAAAAATACATACATCAATCGAGAGATTATGAACGTGATTCAAATGACCCGATAGTACTTAAACCGGCCGTGACGTGCGCTATATGCGCAATCCACCACTTTGACCGATCCTCCCGGCCGTCCGGTAAACTTCTTCCGACAACTAACACTTAAATGAACATAATATGACATATAAGGACTGAATTTATATGAATTACTCAAGAGTTTTTGGATCAAAATTGAAATGGCTCGGAGGTTTCTAAATGACATAACCGAGAGCAATTATGATGATGCACATGAACTTAGTCACATGATTTGAACTTAACTTGCTAACAATAAACATATAAACACTAAAAGAGGGTAACAAAGACTATACCCTTCCGATTACTAGACGAAATAAATGAAACTTGCGTGATCTTGCTCGTAGTCGTGCGTGTTCGACTTCCTTGTCGATAGCTAGCTACTACTAATCTTTGCTAAATGAATTGGATTCCTTAGATTTTCACACTTCTGGAGCTTTTCTTTCTTAAGTAAACTTATTATTGAGAATTAATTAAACAAGGTGGTAGCTTGGATGTACTTTTCTCGGCTTTAACTCGCTCTCGGTAATTTCAATTCTAAAGCAATAAATGAGAGATAATCTAAATGTGATGAAGTAACCATCTTCCCAATTCACTACCAGGCTGCTTATATGAAAATTAAAAGGTTCAAATAAGATGGATTACTCTAAAGACACCACTTGTCAATACATTAGACTTTGGTGGCATTTTATTATGCTTAGTCATATACTAATGTGGCATGAGCACCTTATGTCTTAAATAATTGTCTTACTATAACTTGGCCCAAAATAACCATGCACGTTAATACCATATCCAAAAGTGGCTGAATACTATTTGGTCTTGGTGATATCATAATGAGCTCGACACTGGCTAGACATGGTACACACGGCCGGACTTACTTAATTTCGGTCCCGGTTCAACTTCGACGATTTAATTCGAATATCTCAATTTTGAATTATACGTCGACTTAAAATAATTAATTCCGAATAATAATATCCGTTTATAAGAATAAACGTATCGGAATTAATTATCGAAACTGATTCGGTTACCAAAAATAAATTAAACCGAATAGCTTTTCGACTTAAAGTCGAACTTATTTCTGAATAACTTATTCGATTATTAAAATAATTAAATCGGATATTTTATCGACTAATAGTCGAACTTTAACTGAAACTGAACAATTGGCTTAAACTTAACCTTTGCCGATTAATCGAATATTCTTAATTCAATTAATACGTCAACATTGGAATAATTAATCTCAATTTTCTGATGTCCATTTAGGATAAACGGACTGAGATTAATTACTATCATTGACTTGGTTAATAAATAAAAATTAACCGGATATACTTTCGACATAACATCGAACTTGGAATTTAACATAGCTGAATAATTTAGACATGAATATTAACATGAATATTTATTAACAAAGGCTAGCTTATACACGAAGCTAGCATCTCTCCTTTATTAATAAAATACGGGGCGTTACAGTCCCGATATGCGAAGTCGTGCAAGGAAGCCGCCAACTTAAGGTCAAGAGCTTTGAAATAATAGGTTTTCAAGAATAGGTTGGATTTGAAAGAGTAAGTACATAGAAGGCTTCGTTGGCGACATGTAGTAAAAACATAATTCTATTTCGAGTTCGGACGAGCTCAAACGAGCCTGAATTTTGCTAGTCTTCTTTGTTTATTTATTCTTTTCCCTCGTTTTAGGCCAGAAGCCCCGCAAGGAATAGTTCCAACCCGAAAATTGGTCAAAAATGCATGCTCTAGTAGTAGGATTCATTGGCGACATGTAGGAAGAATCGAAACTCAATTTCGAGTTCGGACGAGTCCTAACGGTCTCGATATGCGAATACTCAGGAGCTCGATGTTCAATCAATGTGTTACTTTTTTTTCACCCAGACGCTCAATGTAAAAACCCTAAGCTCAATTTAAATGTTGATGTTTTAATTGCAGTTCCATCTTCACCGTACACACAACAGTGCAGGCAATTACAAGTTTGCCCTTTTAGTTATGTGTGTGCGGGCTAATGCTGGGCGTACGATTTCATTAATGTTAAACAATTTCATATTAAACAAACATTTTCAAATTAAACAAACGTACCTTTTCCTTGACTTGATAGATTCATCCGATGGCCAATATTTATTTTTCTTTCTTTCATTGGCACTTTATCTTCTTTCTTTCGTTGACACACACACACACACACACACACACACCCACACACACACACACACACATATATATATATATAGCCAAAAATTTAGACTGTGAGTATAAGTGCCTTATCGTAAGAATCATGTCAAGTAATATGTTTAATCATAGTTTACTTTATTAAAAATAAATAGAATGTCTAATTACATTTGTGTAAATGATAGTACTATGCAATATTAAAAATAAAGATAAATCTAACTAAAAATATCATTATATACTATTATTAACTGTTCTAACAATAAAATTATCTTAATCCGATCTCAGTACTGTAGCTAATAATACGAAATGGTCTCAAAATGAAATTAATTATGATCGTTGGAGGGGTATTTCATATCACTACAAAAAAATTGTTATATTCCAACGGGAAATCTTACGATAATATATTGCAAAGAAAACTTCAACGGATATTCGAATGGTACAGCTTCAATTGGAATGATTCTAACGAAAATTTCATCGAAAATATTTTATTGGAATAACTTTCTCATGGAATTTTAGAATAAATTTGATGATTGCAATGGGGATTTTTCTAACGGTTTTTTACCGTACAAATTTTCGTTAAAATATGCAATTTCCGTTTGAATTTTTATTTCCACCTTCGTTGGAATCGTCAAATTCCAACAGAAACTCCAATGGAAAACTCATTCCAACGGGAATTCAAATGGAAAACTCAATTTAACGGAATATTTTTGTTGAAATTTCCTTTGAAAATCCATTAAACTATATTTGTGTTGGAATTTCTGTAAGAAATATTGGTTTTGTACCAATTTACAGTTCCATTTTATGTAACTGGAAGACTTAGAAAATTCTCAAAACTATTTTAAGGTGAATGAGAAATTAATTCCAAGTTGTATATGTGGGAAATGTAAAATTGAAGCAATGAGTTTAAGTAACTCAAATTATTGGATTCGTAAAACATTATGCTTTGATAAATGTTTAGACAAACTAACGAATCATAATTATGCATTATTTATGCTAAAATTGTAGAAGGGCTCGTTTGGGACAAGTAGGAAAAAAACAAAACTCGATTCCGTGTCCGTATGAGCTCGTATGAGCCCGCGGCGCACGGGCGCGCAACTGACTGCGGAAATCAAAGGGTCGCAACCTTTGGTGACCATAAGGTATTTTTTGGCCACTAGATGCAACCATTCTCATTCAGGTACGTCCTAAAAGGTGTCTATTGACACTTAAACTTCTTGGAGTTGTTCTCCTACATCTATAAATACCCACATACTTGAAATCATTCAAAACATGAAAATTAGAGAGCTCTTGCATTATTTATGAAAGATCATATAACATATTGTGGTCTATGATTTTTTCATTGAGTCTTGAGAGTTCCAAACAATAGTAGTGTTCGCCGAAGACTTGTATATTTGAAGTACCGCTATATACAAGTCGAAAGTCGTTGTATTTTGGAGGCATTTGCCATTAACCGTGGTGTAACGCAAAATTTCGTATTATTGAATTAAAAAAACACGAGAACTTCGTACAAATGATTTTCAACGGATCAAATGAAATATAGTGGATTACAAATCTCTATCATTCCTCTGATTAATTTCTTCAAGAACAATCTTCAAATGGATATGAGACTTTTGGAGACGAATCTTCAGTTTGATCCCCGCCGGTCTTGAATATTGATTTAAATAACGTTTCTTCGAGGGTTTGATAGCTTGATCTCGAATCGAACGTCGTGATTTCCCAAGAACGTGAAGAACACGAATCCTTGGTCTTCGCCGCAAAGTTGATTTTGATCTTCTCTACGCTGGTCTTGACTTGAATAACGTAATTCGGAGGCTTGTCAGCTTGTTTCCGGATTAAACGTCGATTTTGGGCTTGAATGCGCTTGAATCTTACTTCGGGTCTTCAAGAACGCCTTTGAATCTTCAAAACACTTGAACTTTAATAACGCAATTCGGAGGCTTGACAGCTTGTTTTCGGATTGAACGCCGGTTTTGGGCTTGAACGTGCTTGAATCTTCCTTCGAATCTTCAAGAACGCCTTTGGATCTTCAAGAACACTTGAATTTTGTGGAGAGAATTCTCTAGAGCTCTTGAACTTGGAACTTGAATATGAATTGTGTTGTTTTCCACCTTAGGGAGAGCCCTATTTATAGGTGTTGGGAGAGAGAGCCTTGGAAAAGAAGACTTCAATTTGATTGGTCCATAATTTCCAATATTTATCTCTTAATATTTATTTAAAGAGATAATTAGGAGAGAGAGTCTTGAAAAAGAAGACTGCAATCTGATTGGTCCATGAATTTCCACTTATTTATCTCTTTAATAATTATTAAAAGCAATAATTATTTATTTAATTCACCCAAAATGACATGTGGCATTCTTTAATTGGCCAACAATATATATTAAATAATCAATTAATTAACTATTTAATTTAGAAATTAAAATTTGATTAATTTCCCAAATAAAATAGAAAATTATTAAATTGATTTTGACATGGAATTTGACACTTGTCGCCATTTAATTGGCTCAAAATTTATTTGTCTACAAATGCCCCCCCTCGAGACTTGTTCACGGACGACGCATCTTGAAGTGAATAAGTCACGACTTTCTTTGACTTGAGTTTTGAGCACATGATATGAACTTATGGGATTAGGAATTAATAGGGCCCAGTAACCTTACATGAATTATTTAAAATGGCCCATTATTACTCCTTTTGTCCAATTTGGATATGTTTCAAAACATGGCCCACGTACACAACTTTTCAGCTAAAGTTATTTGCATTTAATTAGGCCCAAGTACATGGAATTAGGCCATGAAATAAATTATTGGCCCCAATGTGTAAGGTATCGAGCCCAATTTCCACAATTCTAAAGAATCCTAATTTACTCCCAATATATTTCAAAAATCTACTTGTGGAGAAAAAAACTCATGGCCGAATAGACTTCTCAACTGCGTGGTATGCTCCTTTAATTTAAATTTCCTTTATTCACTAAACTTCTAGTTCTTTAGTCAGATTAGGAGTCGTAGTAGGAATAATAGTGCCAACATAAAAGACCAGCAGTCCGTCTACAGCATGCCACATAAAACTCCTGCAGCTTACAACCCTCTGTTAGTAAAAGAAGAGTAAATAACTTCTAGAACTTAAAGAATTAGCTTTGGATTCTAAGTCCTTTTCCTAATGAATCCCAAAATTCTGTTGCTCCCAGGATACCATAGCCTTTTGACAACTATAAATATGGCTTCAACTCCTCTTATTTTTCCTACCTCCGAACCAAAAGGTACTTCAGCTTTCTTTTTTTTTTTCTTTTTTCCCTTCAGTTTAGAAAATAGATTCTCGGCTGCTAACTGTTACATATTGCTGCTGTTTTATTCAAATCTTTGGTAGGCTTACATCAAAGGCTTCTTAGACATTTCTTTCACAGCAATACGAGCACAAGGTATTTGATCAATTGCTCAGGAGGTACAATCATGATGTTCTTCCCCTATTTCATGCTCTTTTTTTTTTCTTCTTTCCTTTCCGGTTATTTTTTGCTGCAACACACCGGTCGGGTCGCTGTTCGGACTCCACGAGGTCTATTTGGGATTAAACGGAGTCATCCGAGCGCTGTTCGGGCTGAAACGAATATATTCGGGAGCTGCCCGGGCCGAAGCGGGGCCGGTTTGGAGCTGTTCGAACCGAATTGGGGTTGTTTTGGAGCTGTTCGGACCGAAGTGGGGCTGTTTTGGAGCTGTTCGAACCAAAGTGGGGCTGTTTTGGAGCTGTTCGGGCCGAATTGGAGCTGTTTTGGAGCTGTTCGGACCAAAGTGGGGCTGTTTTGGAGCTCTTTTTCCTTCTTCTTACCCCTTGATTAATCATGTTTCCCTTTTTCTTCTGCGCAGGGTATACATTACGTGGCCCGTTTTGTGGAAATTTTCAAAGCTTCGAGAAAATTTCTTTGAGGGAATTACTTGTAAGTCAATTCACCGAACTTATTTAATCTAAGCCACTTAGTTCTTTTTTCTTTTTTTTTTTACATTCTTTCATTCTACCTTCAAATTTATCTTCAACTGTTGCGATTGCAGCAAACAAGATGGTCTACTTTACGAGCACTTCCATCCGGGGAAAGAGTTATTTAGTAGTTCTCGACACCAAACACCAACCGCTAGAGAAAGGGACCCGCTTTGTAGTTGAAGAACCAATCACTGGTGACTTTTCGAAGACGTGGCCAAAAGTTACAGACTCCGTGACCGAGTGGACTCAAGAGTGTGCCTTCAGGAAGTCAAAAGTATGGATCTTACAAGCGACTCACCACAACCCACAGAACGAGACAGAGCCGTTGCCATTGCCGACTCTAGGACGACGTGTCACAGAAGAGAAGCTGCATGGGGAGAAGCCATCAATTTTGCCGGTGAATTCCACTACACACGAGGGTACTGGGAGTGGACTGAAGATATACTTAGCCGATGCAGAAGCAACTTGATCAAGGAAGAGATTTATGATGTTGTTTATGCCTCGCTTTTCACCTACGACTGCAATCCCGAGATCATAAAGGCATTTTGCGAAGCGTGGTGTCCTTCTACCAACACACTTTTAACGTCTTCTAGGGAGCTTTCAATTTCACTATGGGATCTTCATACATTGGCAGGACTTCCATTGAGTGGGTTCATTTTTGACGAGGTGGTGCCGGAGGCAGACGAGTTGATCGGGACCAACAAAGATAATAATTTATGCCTTCCTCGCTGCTGCAGATATCTCTTCCACGCCTATCATCTATTGTGCAAAGAAACCGACGATGGACAAGTGTCAATTGATCGATGGGTGCATTTTTGGTCGAAGAAGACCATCAACTACAAACAACCTCCCAATCGTGCCGACAAGAGGAACGGAGAGAAGAAGAGGGTTATTCGCCTCAAGTTAACTCATAATCCATCCGGCACTTTCGAAGAACATCGACGCTGGACCTCCGCCGAAGATCAATTGTTCAAGAAGATGGTTGTGAGTGAGCTAAAGCTGCAAGAAGAAATTCACTTGGCGGCGTACCTCTCATGTTGGATATGCGCGTTCGTCCTTCCTAACGACGACGTCGACATAATTCGCCCCGGCACCTTCAAATTGGCAAGCATGATGGCCAAGGGTTATATAGTCGGCCTTGCGATTCCGGTCTTGACTAGCATCTACAAGGGGCTGAACGAGCTTACAAGCTGCAAAAGTCCATCTCGATCGACATTTCCCGTCCACTTTGTTTACAGCTGGCTGGCGCTCTACTTTAAAACTCACTTCGCAATTGGTCAAACGCACAAGCCCTTGATGGTGACATATTCCGGTAAGAATGGTGCAAGGCACTTTGACCCCGAAGAAGCCCACAGACGTATTCACAAGGGGGACTCCGCTTCATGGACTTGCAATATCTTCATCAAAGACCAGACTTCTCGATACTTCGATAATCAACGAAGACCCAGATATGAATGGAGGTACTTCATGGCAATTCGGTCCAACTACCTTACGTGGCGTCAAGGCGGTCGCTTTTTTATTGAGCCGTATAGTCCTGATCGATTCAGTCGTCAATTTGGGTTTTATCAAGATATTCCCGGTACTTTGAAGAAAGACTTCCGCGAGTGCTCTCTTAACGACGGAACTTACAATTGGCAACAGAGCGTTCTATGCGGATCTTCATCCAAAGCTTCGTTGCCTTGTGTATCTTCGAATCCGAAGAAGTCGACACAAGCTTATAAGTCATGGTGGCAACAAGTTCACGGAGGCTATCTTGAGCGCCATATGGAGAATTTACTTGCATCAAAGCCGAACGTGATATCTGTAAAAGACAAGGAGCCAGTTGTTCATCAATGTGATTCTACAAGTGAAAATGATGATGTGCTTCTTGCCAGAATTCCTGAGACCAACAAGAGAAAAAGTAGGTCCACCTCTTTAGAAGAGAACAGCAATGCATATCAACATTGGAAGAGAGCAAAACAGTAATCTGGTTCCCATCAGCATGTTGAGAAAGCGGTAGAGAATCAACGCGAGACAGAGGACCTCATTGCTAAGGTTTCCTATCTCTTCTTCTTTACTTCTATCTCAAGTTATCTTTCTAATTGATATATGTATTCCATTGTTGTTTTTAAGGTGCAACGAGATGTCTTTGGTTCTGACGATGACGCGGAGTCGCAAGACGATGAAGGGACTTCTGTAGCAAATGTTCCAACGTGCGTCAAAAAATTTGCTGCTGAACAAAAGCTTCATGCTCCAGCCATTTCCGAGTTCAAAGGGGAGAAGTTCCTTCTTGACCGCCAAAAGAAGTATCTTCAAGACATGTGGTACGATCTCCGGAAGAAGGTCATGGCGACTCCTATTGACTCCTTGTCTTCCATAAAAAAAGATGTGTCGCTTGTTTTCAATGCCATGAAAAAATGTGACAAGTTCAACTTTTCCACCATCGAGAGCCCGTTGAAGGTCCTGTTTGACAACGCCGACTCTTATGACAGAGTACGGTCGAAATCTTTAGAGAAGGCAACGAAGGAACATATTGCTCGACAGTTGGCTGAAGCTAAAGACCGTCTTCGTGAACATAAGGCGAAGGAGGATATTGAATCAA
>CACSLK010026087.1:786525-801191 GCA_902706635.1 Striga hermonthica
TTTTGACCTCAATGGTCTCGACTCTCGGTTTTCGACCTCTTGCGGTCTCGATTCTCGGTTTTCGACCTCAACGGTCTCGACTCTCGGTTTTCAACCTCTGGCGGTCTCGACTCTCGGTTTTCGACCTCAGCGGTCTCAATTCTCGGTTTTCGACCTCAGCGGTCTCGATTCTCAATTTTTGACCTCAGTGGTCTCGACTCTTAGTTTCGGCTCTCGGGTTTCGACCTCAGCAGTCTCAATTCTCAGTTTTCGACCTCAGCGGTCCCGACTCCCGATTTTTGACCCCGACGTTAGATCATTCTATTTCCGACCTCCGTGGTCTTTCGATTTTCGATCTTGAGATATCAAAGCTCACTTGGAGAATATTTCAGTGATTATTCAATGGTCATTCGACTTCTGATGCTCGATCTTAGTGGCAAATTGAAGAAAACAACTCGAAGAGGCATTTCACTCTTGGATCGAGTTATGCTTACTCGACCAGAGTGGGGAGGACTAGATGGTATAGGATATTATACTGGACCCGGTTTAATGGATAAAGCGGATACATATTGGAAGATAAGCCCACTAAGACGTCTAAGCCCAACAATATGGGCCAAGCTCAACTTGAGCCCACAAAGGTACACTCCCCCTATAAAAGGGGGGCCAAGGTACCTCATTCTCATCCTCTCCTCATTACATTACTACACTTTCCCTCTCTTGATCTGAGCACTGACTTAGGCATCGGAGGCCCGACGCCGGGGCCACCCCCGGCGTTGGGTTCTGCAGGTACGGAGGCCGGTTCGAGTTGAAGGAGCCCGGGTGAATCTTATTCACTTCAGTCATGTTAAATCATTTTATAGTCTGATATGTCAGGTTGGTCGGAGGAATTTCATGTTTACTCGAGGGTTTGGCTTAACGCCGAACATATGCGTACGGTGCGTACGCCAACACCCAGTCATGTACGCCAGCGTGCGGTAAAGCACGCCAGCGCGCAGCATCGCGCGTCAGTGGCCTCGGCAGCGCTCAAACGGGCCGCACGAGTAGCCAGCGCAGCGGTGACGCCTAGTAGCGTCCGTGCAGCGCCAGTCAGTAGCCCAGCATCTAGTTGACCGTCGGTTGTGCGCAGCAAGCACCCGATAGCCTGTTCAGCGCACGCGACACGCACGCCAGTGCCCAGCGTTGTGTGTGCGATACACCAGTTGCATGTCCATCACGCAGGCCGTGCCCAGTGGCCGCCAGCGTGCATGTACGCCCATGACCACGTTCAGTTCGCACCCAACAGCCAGTGCCCGCGTCCAGGCCAGGCAGTGCCCGCACACGCGGCCTTGGCAGGTTCGTTGGCCGAGTGAGTCACCGACCGACCGGTCCAAGCAGACCGGCGGTTCGGTCAGACCAGTTCAAAGCAATTTAGACCGATTTTTTCATATTTTATTATATTAAGTCCCGGTTCATGATTTCAGTATCATTTTCAGTAAAATTTCAAGTCCAGTCCAATTCAGTAAATTCATGTCAGTTCAGTTCCGAGTTTATTCAGTTCCAGTTGTACCGGTTAAATCCAGATATCATGTTAAAGTCCAGTAGAGTATCTTAACATATTAAACAGGTATTTTATTAGTCTGAGCATAGTATTTAGTAATTATTTATATTATTCTCAGTTTGTTCAGGATCCAGATGATCAGCACTTACATTTTCAAATCAGCAGTTCAGGTGGGGACTCAGACTGGGTATTACATTGATTATAATTACTCTACCATGCTCAAGGTATGTATATGAGTTATCCACTTTGGGTGGAGGCGCAGTAGCCTTAATAGGCCATCCAGAGTTCTGGTGGGGGCGCGAGGCCTTAACCCATCAGAGTGTGCACATGGCGGACATAGTGTCCGAGGAGGTTTAGTTCAGTTACAGACCTTATGTCTGGAGATTACAGTTTACTTATATATACCTGCAGCCATGATATTGATATTATTATTAATGTTTACTTTAGTATGAGTTTCTGCGGAGTACAGTGTTTTTAGTACTCACGCTCCTACTATTATCATGTTTTTTCAGGTCATGAAGTCGGGACGGAGGAGTGAGATGACGGAGCTATTCGGGATTATGCTTATAAAGTTAAAATTACCTAAGCTTTATGCTTATAAAGCTTAAATTATGTTTTGTACAGTTTGAATTTGGCATAGCAGTGCCGTTATTATTTTCAGATAACTTGTTTTCACGAGCACGGTACTACTATCCAATTTCACCACTACAGTTTCCGCTGATATTTTACTGTTCGTCATTCTTAGTCAAATGAATCAGTCGATGAACTAGTAGTTGGTTTTTCAAACCAAAAGTCTAGATTTTCCAGTCAGTAATGTATTTTAGTAGCACTCCGAATCAGTACTTCGCAATGTAAAATTTCTTATTTTGAATGTAATTGCGAAAAGCGCGCTCTGATTTTCATGGCAAGGCGGGGTGTTATAGTTGGTATCAAAGCACGTTTTTGCGTCTCTGAAATTTTTATAAGACAGAAAGTTCTAGAAAAACCGGAACACGTCATGCTCACGCCTCGCCGATTACCAGGTAAGTGCTGATTAAGTTTTAAATTATAAACAATTTACTATTTTTATGCTCAGAAATTTCTCAGTTACGATATAGTTAAGATGCTCGAATCATGTTCAAGATCAGTAGACAGTATACTCGGGATTTATGTCAGTATTTCCCAGTCATGTTTAGCAACTCGTCAAGAAATTTGTGTACTTTATTGATCAGCTTCAATAAAGTCATTAATAAGGATGTCTGAGTCAGAATTCAGAACCTTAGAAGAGGATAGGATTGGAAACTCTAGATTCGATTCTAGATTTATTCAGGTCGAGTATACGACTCGTTAAGAGATTTGTAAGCACTTATGTTATACAAATCTTAGCAATCATGTCCCTCAGACATTTTCTATCGAAAATTGCCCGTTTTGCCAATTAGTTGGCACATTCCAAGAAAGAATTCCTTGAGTAAGATCAGGGAATAAGCTCAATTTTCTTGAGTTAAGTCAGTAAATCAAGTTCAGGGCGAGATGTTTCATGCTAAAGGTTGTTAAAAATTTCAAGTCATTGTCAAGGTAACGGTTTCCAGTGTATAAGAGTCAATAAGTCCGGGTTACCATGGAGGCTTGAAATAAGAGCCATTAAGTCGGGTATACCATGGAGGCTTGAAGCTGAGACCGGAGCAGTACAGTTTCAGAAAGTAACAACCTTTAGAGTCAGTAAG
Organism: Striga hermonthica; assembly: GCA_902706635.1. NCBI lineage: Eukaryota > Viridiplantae > Streptophyta > Magnoliopsida > Lamiales > Orobanchaceae > Striga > Striga hermonthica. The sequence continues at coordinate 789,745 of CACSLK010026087.1, forward strand.
TCGAGTATCTTACCAGTTAGATACTCTGAGTTTAATTGGCAAAGTTCAAGATCAGTTATTCATTCAGTACTTGCGGGACCAGTTGATACTGGAGCAGCCCTATATAGTACAAAGTCATGAGCCAATGTTCATGATTTATAGGCAATGTTCATGTGTTAAGGTCGATGTATAATAGTCGTTCAGCCGGATTAAAGTGGAGATCTGTGATACAGACTATTAGTCCAGTTTTACCTGGAAACTTGAAGTCGCACCTTATCAAGTCAAGTAAGTCAGTAAATGTCACGTTCCAAATTCTGAGATGATTATTTTAAATTGTCTCGGAATAGCTTTCAGAGTTCAGATATAGAATGATTCAGTCATATAAAAGTCAAGTCCTAGATATTCAGTTATGTGAATACTCAGGCTAGTCATGTCAAGTCAAGGATAGTCTGTCTAATAAGACAAGACTTATCAGTCATTTCAAGTATGTCCTATGCCTTGATTATCAAATACAGATAATTTGAGAAATCATAGAAAAGATCAGTTTATGATCAACTTTTCTTGAGGTTAAGTTTGACCTCAGGGAAGGTAAACAGTTGCAGGTACAACCTGTCGATATACGACACGGCGGAGAAGATCAATCAACAGCAACAGATCATGCCATGATGAAAACCGAGCTTTCCATTCAAGTACGCATGACACCAGAAGAAAAGGATGCCATGCCATGTTGAGTCATGGTACACTGGGAAATCACGGAGAGTTAGCATTATAGTACATTGAGGCTACTAGCCGAGATACAGATATGATCAGCCATACAGACTACGTCGACGTCGCAGGTACAATGTTCGCCAGGTGATGTATGCAGGTGTGCCGCACTCACTTGATGAGGAGCAGGTATGCCGCATTACAATGTGCCGCGAACGATGTGCCGCGTATCGAGTAGACATTCACGAAAGGTAGTTGCCAGGATTGCTAGTTACCTTCAATTGTACATGTGCATATCTCTGAAATTTTCTAGGAGTACTAACGACTGGGAGTTATAACAACCGACGTTCAGACCGAAGAGCAACAATCAGCCAGGAGATGAAGACCAGTATACTTAAGAATCATGTTTTTAATGTCAAGTATAATAAATGGAACACTTTATCTTATAGAAGTGTCCCGTTTCAGTCATTGTTAATCATCAACTCACTTAATTGTGAATTGTTGATTTCTCAGTTAAGATCAAGTCTAATGTTCAGTATTCAATACTGGATCCTCAAGTTATGTCAGCAATAAGTATAAGCTTCATGTTAAGCTTGTACATTTCAGTTTTAGTATTTCCGAGGACGGAAATATTTCAAGGAGGGTGGATTGTAACGCCCCGAGTTTTATTAATAAAGGAAAATACTAGCTTTTAATTTTAGAGCTAGCCTTTGTTAATAAATAATCATGTTCATGTTCAAGTTCAAGTTATTCAGCTAGTTAAATTCCAAGTTCGACTATTAGTCGATAAGTTTTCAGATTTAATTTCGATTCATTTAATTAGTTAAAGAGTTCGTAGTTAATAAGCCAAGTTGACGAATTATTCGAAATATTAATGTTCGGATTAATCGTCTAAGTCAAGAATATTCGAATTAAGTTTCGAGTGTCATATTTATGTTCGGAATAATTTTCCGACAGTTAGTTCGATTAAAGTTCCTTATGTTGAGTTCGGTTTTCCTATACAGCGGTGCGTTCACATTGGTACACCGTGCATCATTAATTAGGTAATGGTCATTAGCCCTTGCTTAATTAACTTAATCCATGTTTAAGCTAAATAATCATAATTAGCTTAAAGTAATCATGATTAGCTTAATGTTAATGAACATTAGGTTAAAGTTAATCATGTTTAAAGGTAATCATGTTTATCTTAGGATTGAGTATGCTTAGCACGGCCATTAGTGCGCATAAGCACGTCCTTAGCACGTCTAGGCCGCGCTTAACCGAACTAATTGCCGGAAGTTCAAGACTCCCCAATCTGTACGTGCATTGTCATCAATTCTTGTACACATGGATACATGAGAGGGTCTTGGGAGTGACTAAGCAACAAGTTGGATGACTAAGCCCCAAATGCCACTCTTGAGCCCTTAGCACTCGGCACATGGCGCACGGCCATTAGCCGAGCCATCATCCCAATCGTTCCTAAGTTTGCACCGTGCTATAAATCAGCAAGTTGGGATGAGAAAAATAGCTTATTTATTAAGCTATTCACTCAGCAAATAATTAGTCCTAATCTTATGTATTAAGTAAGCACGCATATGCACATACGAACCGAGGAGATCACGCCCAATCATGGGATTTTAACCGAACGATTAAGAAGGTAACCTTATATTCAGTATCCTTTTATGTTAATTAGATCATGTTATGGTTTTCTCCATGTTTTGGCCTAAGGAAGTCGGCAACGTAGGTAGCACACGCCCACGAGCTATCTTATGCCCTATCATGTTATCTTTCAGTATGATCTTATTTGTCCGTGCAATTCATGTTGAGTTGGTCATGTTAGATCATTTTATAGTCTGATATGTCAGGTTGGTCGGAGGAATTTCAAGTTTACTCGAGGGTTTGGCTTAACACCGAACATATGCGTACGGTGCGCACGCCAACACCCAGTCATGTACGCCAGCGTGCGGTAACGCACGCCAGCGTGCAGCATCGCGTGTCATTAGCCTCGGCAGCGCTCAAACGGGCCGCACGAGTAGCCAGCGCAGCGGTGACACCTAGTAGCGTCCGTGCAGCGCCAGTCAGTAGCCCAGCATCCAGTTGACCGTCGGTGGTGCGCAGCAAGCACCCGATAGCCTGTTCAGCGCACGCGACACGCACGCCAGTGCCCAGCGTTGTGTGTGCGATACACCAGTTGCATGTCCATCACGCTGGTCGTGCCCAGTGGCCGCCAGCGTGCATGTACGCCCATGACCACGTTCAGTTCGCACCCAACAGCCAGTGCCCGCGTCCAGGCCAGGCAGCGCCCGCACACGCGGCCTTGGCAGGTTCGTTGGCGGAGTCAGTCGCCGACCGACCGGTCCAAGCAGACCGGCGGTCCAGCCAGACCAGTTCAAAGAAATTTAGATCGGTTTTTTCATATTTTATTATATTAAGTCCCGGTTCATGATTTCAGTATCATTTTCAGTTAAATTTCAAGTCCAGTCCAGTTCAGTAAATTCATGTCAGTTCAGTTCCGAGTTTATTCAGTTCCAATTGTACCGGTTAAATCCAGATATCATGTTAAAGTCCAGTAGAGTATCTTAACATATTAAATAGTTATTTTATTAGTCTGAGCATAGTATTTAGTAATTGTTTATATTTATTCTCAGTTTGTTCAGGATCCAGATGATCAGCACTTACATTTTCAAATCAGCAGTTCAGGTGGGGACTCAGACTGGGTATTACATTGATTATAATTACTCTACCATGCTCAAGGTATGTATATGAGTTATCCACTTTGGGTGGAGGCGCAGTAGCCTTAATAGGCCATCCAGAGTTCTGGTGGGGGCGCGAGGCCTTAACCCATCAGAGTGTGCACATGGCGGACATAGTGTCCGAGGAGGTTCAGTGCAGTTACAGACCTTCTGTCTGGAGATTACAGTTTACTTATATATACCTGCAGCCATGATATTGATATTATTATTAATGTTTACTTTAGTATGAGTTTCTGCGGAGTACAATGTTTTTAGTACTCACGCTCCCACTATTATCATGTTTATCAGGTCATGAAGTTGGGATGGAGGAGTGAGATGATGGAGCTATTTGGGATTATGCTTATAAAGTTTAAATTACCTAAGCTTTATGCTTATAAAGCTTAAATTATGTTTTGTACAGTTTGAATTTGGCATAGCAGTGTCGTTATTATTTTCAGATAACTTGTTTTCACGAGCACGGTACTGCTATCCAATTTCACCACTACAGTTTTCGCTGATATTTTACAGTTTGTCATTCTTAGTCAAATGAATCAGTCGGCGAACTAGTAGTTGGTTTTTCAAACCAAAAGTCTAGATTTTTCAGTCAGTTATGTATTTTAGTAGCATTCTGAATCAGTACTTCGCAATGTAAAATGTTTTATTTTGAATGTAATTGTGAAAAGCGCGCTCTGATTTTTATGGCAAGGCGGGGTGTTACATTCATCCCATCACCATCGCCACCCATTCAAACCTTCAACCGCCAAGGAGCAGCGAGCCTCCTCACCAAGATCAATCACTCTTCGACGTACACATCACAGCAGCCCCTCAGCCGCCATGTTTTTCTTCGTCCCTACTGTAACCCGGTGAACGTCCGCCATCTTCGCCTGCTGTAAACCATCAACATCACCACCAGCGAGTCCTAGTTTCCGCAGGCCACTGATCGCAACTCGTGTTCCGTTGCACGTATAGTTCCAGGCCATTGTCCAACGGCCTCGCTGTTCGTGTTTCCGCTGTATGTACGTCCCTACTGCTGCCCGTAGACCAACCGCAAGTGGTCCTGAGACTCGTGTTCCGTCGGCGAGCCAAACGAAGTTGTCGAGCCCCCTCGTGCAGTCCGTTTCAGACCCGATTGCATGTCCCCATCCCGAGAACGGTGTCAGGATTAATTATCCCCTTCGATTTAGATGTATTTATATGCCCTTTGATGTCTTGGTTTTATTTTGCATGTTAGGGTTAAACATTTTTTTCTAAGTCGTTAGGGTTAAACATTAATTGTGTATAATATGGGATTACGTTCAATTTTTGAGAAATCGATTGAAGTCTCATTTAATTCGTGTAAGCGTTGTGATATTGAAACCATTATTGAGTCCTCGGCATGATGGTGAAGGCCTCGGACGATTTCGATGATTGTTGAGTCGTTTATGAATTTTTAAAACGTGAATAGCTGCTGAATTTTAATAAATTCATGATAAATTGTATGCTGCTCGGATTTCCATGAAACTTTATATGTTATGTCCTGTGTTGATACTACATGTCGTTCAAAAATTTCGAAATTTAATACCATCTGTAGCTATTTTTATTAATTATTTCGATTTCTGGGCAGAATAGTATAAATTGCATATAAAATCGAGTTGTGCTCTACAAAGGCTGATTTTTGAATATGTTATTCCTCTGTTATATTTGTATGTTGTGTTAAAATTTCATAATTTTTTGAACTTAGTTTGCTAGGGTAAATAATTACTTGTAGTTTTCTGCCGACCAGTTGTTGTAAATTGCTGGAAATTTGTTAGCATGCTCTTTTTATGTTGTATTACTTGGGATAAAATTTTCAGAATTTAATTTGTTCAGTATGTTAGGTTTGTAATTAAAATGAGTTTTCTGCTGAATATTGTCAGAATTTTCATAATTCGTGTGTTTATTGTTTAAAGCTGAAATTTTTATATATTGGTCCTTACCTTCTGTAGTTGCTTTGGTAAAAATTTCAAGTATTTATTCGTTCATTAGGTCATGCTTTGAAATTGTTCTCGTTTTTGGTGAAATCGTGTTTTAATTTTATAAAATTGGATATATAGAATTAAGGGCTGAAACTTGGTGATAATGCCATGTTCATATAGGAGAATATTGTGTTAAAATTTGACAGCCAAACTCATTCGTTTGCCTGACCAACTTAATTGGTGTGATTGCCCATAATTAGTTTCTGTAGAGTCCAAGTGTTCCAATGTCCACAGAACTTCACGAACGACTTAATTGAATCAAGGTCGACTAAGTATGATTTGTGTTCTTGTTCTAAGGTCAAGATAAGATAATGATTGTAGTATATTGACTTATTGTAGGTGCTTAACGAGCCGAGCTTGCCGCCTACCCATTATTGTTAGTGCTTTCTACTTGCTTTCGCCAGGTGGGTTTAGTTATGAAAATTCCTATGTTGTAAATGTTAATAAATGATTTATTTGTGGTATGATCAAAGTATGCATGTGGGTCATGTAGCCTTCGATGTGAGCTGTACCGACCGTCGAATGGTTAACCCAATAGTTATAGAACGGACCCCGTTGGGGTAATCTCCTCATTACGCTTGTAAGACCAGGGTTATGCTCGGTCGGAGGCATGAGACCAGGGTTGTGCTCGGTCGGAAGTATGAGACCAAGGTTGTGCTCGGTCGGTCCCCGTTGTGAACCAGGGCGGTGCTTGGCCGACGGGGGTAACTCCAACTGGCTGGTACTCGATGTAGGTCCGGGGGGCATTTGATATATAGTCAGTAGTAGTCTATTGATATAGGTGTGCACATGATTCTATTTTGATATTATTGATGAGAGACCGGGATAGATAATTGCTTCGTATACATGCTGAGACCATACCTTATTGATTATTGATTACTGTTTCATTACTGTGAATAACGTTTACCTCGTAGTGGTGAGCACTACTGTTTCCTCTTATGCTCACCCCCACCTGCTCTTCATTGATGCAAGTTAGTATAGCGGGCACGGCGAAGGGATGCGAATGGTGGTCTTAATATTTGAAATTAGTTCCGCCTTGAACTGAATATTGCTATTATTGCTTTATCTATTATTGATTATTTCATAATTGATAGGGAGTGTATTCCCTAGGATATTGATTATTGGAATGCTTGGATTGCGGATTTGAGTATTGAAATTTTATTATTGATAAATAAGGATTGATGATTGATTGAGTATTGAGAATTGGTTAAGTATTGATGCTCGTTTTGATAATGAGTATCGCCTCAAGTGTTTTTGAAATAAATTCGAAAAATTTATTCTGATATTTTTTTTTTCTTGCAAATCCAAGTGAGGCGTTACAGTTTGGTATCAGCCACTTGACTCATGATGAAGTACGAGTACCCTGACAGAGAAGTCGGAGTACTTGGATTTTGAAGTTTGAATTGGGGTCGCAAAACACTAGGAGATTTCCGATCTTTGAGTACGTATGAACACGGGGAGATGTAACAGCCGACAAGGAATGAACCGTAGCTACTGGATGCGGGTGGTATAGGTGTAGTGCGTCCTGGTGCCGCGCACGGGCGTGCCACGCTCTATGATGCATCTCGAGTCGTAGGAAGTGTCGTGCGTAGTGTGCTGCACATAGCGTGCTGCGTTGCCGCATGCCAGGCCAGCCAAACATGCCACAGCTGCCAAGTCTCTAGCGTGTAAATGCGTATCGATTCCGGGAATTTTTCACGGTTATTGCAATGACCTAAGTCTTGTTTGGAGGTTTCATCTTTATGAGTTGTTGTATTCAATTGCAAATGTAGTTACCACGTCAAATAAGGAGCTTTGTGGTAAGAGTAGAGGCTAAGGCCAGGTCATTTCAGTCCTAGCATGATCCTCGACCAAGTTGATGACCTAGCATGATGATTGACTGTACCACTGTTGTATCTTGACTTATTGTAGGTGCTTAACGAGTCGAGTGGGTTTACTTATGAAAATTCCTATGTTGTAATGTTAATAAATGATTTATTTGTGGTATGATCAAAGTATGTATGTGGATCCTGTAGCCTTCGATGTGAGTTGTATCGGCCGTCGAACGGTTATCCCCGTAGTTATAGAACGGACCCCGTTGGGGTAGTCTTCTCATTACGCTTGTAAGACCAGGGCTGTGCTCGGTCGGAGACATGAGACCAGGGCTGTGCTCGGTCGGAAGTATGAGACCAGGGCTGTACTTAGTCCGTTCCCCATTGTAAGCCAAGATGGTGCTCGGCCGACGGGGGTAACTCCTGTTGGCTGGCACTCGATGTAGGTCCAGGGGACATTCGATATATAGTCAGCAGTAGTCTATTGATATAAGTGTGCACATGAGTCTATTATTGATATTATTGGTGGGAGATTTGGGTAGATAATTGCTTCGTATACATGCTGTGACCATACCTTATTGATTATTGATTACTGTTTCATTATTGTGAATAACGTTTACCGCATAGTGGTGAGCACTACTGTTTCCTCTTATGCTCACCCCCAGTTGCTTTTCATGGATGCAGGTTAGTATTGCGAGCACAGCGGAGGGATGGGAGTGGTGGTCTTAATATTTGAAATTTCTACCGCCTTGAACTGAATATTGCTATTATTGATAGGGAGTGTATGACCTAGGATATTGATTATTGGAATGCTTGGATTGCGATTTTGAGTATTGAGATTTTATTATTGACAAATGAGGATTGATGATTGATTGAGTATTGAGAATTGGTTAAGTATTGATGTTTGTTTTGATAATGAGTAGCGCCTCAAGTGTTTTTGAAATAAGTTCGAAAATTTTATTCTGATTTTATTTAGCAAATAAAAGTGGGGCGTTACAATTAAGTTCCAGAAACCATCGAGACAGTTAAATATAATCCAAAGGGTTCTACCAAAACATCAACATAATATTCAAGCGGAAGCAGAAATATCCAAAGTAAAAACAAGTAGTTCAACATGAACACTATAACGTAGAAGAAAGAGACACAACAACTAATGACCACCACTCGATCGTCTTCTTGCCGCCGCCAGCCATGCTCAACATAAAGAAAGGAAGAGGAGACAAAGAGAAAAATAATGGGGGTGAGCAAAACCATTATGCTCACCATTACTGCACAGTATATCCTGCATAAAGATTTAAAATTATAAATAAAGTATGCATAGAATCCAAGGTCTAACTCCCTACACGGCCCCATCGCAAACCTCATATGTACATACACCAACCTTCCGATCGGACATCGACAAGGAAGTAACCGGAAACCTTTCCACCCTGGCTCGTCACGGGCTTAGGAATCCTTTCCAGGAGATAGTGGAGCTGTTTTTACCCCCCTCCCTCCGAAAAACACACGGATCAGGGCGTCCTCCGCCCGACTAGCAACGGGAAGGTGACCTCTCACTGCTTATGCATTCATCAAAGGCACTATCAATGGGACACCTAGATTAGGGTTCTTACGCATACAACAACTATTGAGAAGAACATTTATATAAAATAACGAGTGCGATAATTATAGATACAACGTAAATATATCCATCTGATTGCAGCGCCAAATCACAAACACGAGGCTCGAGTAAGCGGGTTAGGTCAACACCTCAAAACATCTACACGAAATCAAGATACCTCTCGATTACAACAAACCCAACTTTCACACAAACTTAGTCGAAACTCATCGACTAAGTGGCTCGTGGAAAATTCTCGTGGAGTTATGGAACATTTGACTCGACTTGAAACCAAATATGAGAAAGACACCTAATAGTCATCTCACAAACTACTCAACCACTTAACTTGAAAATCACACCAATTAAAAAGCATGTAAAGAGAACATTATATATTAAAAATCATGCCAAAATTCAAACGTTAACATATTCAACAAATTTTTTGAAAAAATTGACAAGTAGATCACATTTTCAAGTTGGTCAGGAAAATGAACGAATTTTGATTTTAAATTTGGATACATAAAAGACATCCCTGGGTACATCAAAACCACCAAGTTTCAGCCATAACACTTAAACATGCAGTTTTATAAAATTAGAACAATATTTCAGCAAAATCAAGCAGGAATTTAAAGTCTGACCTAACGGATGAGTTAAGTCCTAAAAGTTTTACACAAACAACTTTAGACTGTGAGACATTACATATAAAATTTCCAGCTAAAAACAATGAACACACGATTTATAGTAATTATTGCAAGATTCAGCTGCAATCATGATTTTAACAAACATCTATCATAATGAATTCAATAAGTTCTGGGATTTTTACATACATAATAAAGCATCAAATGAGCATATAAACCTAGTTTCAAGCAATTTCAGCAAGGGACCAACTTTACACTATTTATACATGTTTAGCAGAAATATTCAAATAAGCATTTACCCAAGCAAATGGATTCCAAAAATTACAACATTTTAACACGAGATCAACACATATCCGAGGAACAACATATTAAAAATTCAGTATTTTTGGATAACAACTCGATTGATCACGAATTTTACAAACAACTGCAGCAACATGAATTTCAAAAATTCATAACTCAAAATCTATAACTCCAAATGACACAAGGTCAAAACCAGCATCACAAGGACACTCATATGTTCCATAATTCTCAAGATTTCCACGAGTTAACATCAGATCATACGGATTTTGTTAGTTTTATATACTGAAAGCTTGGTTTTGGATGATATTACACTTTTACCCTTTTATGAATGAGAAACACGTTAAATTAAACATGTTCTATGTTATGTTGTTTTGCATTAGATAGTTTGGGTCGTTATCGGGCGAACCGAAGATCATACTATCAGTTAATCGCGAAACAAGAATAAGTGGTTCACAATCCAGATGGACATGAACACCCCATCGTGAACGGTTGTAGTGTCAACCGTACAGTTTACCTTGACTGATTAGTTGCATTAGTACATTTATGTATTGAACAGGATCCCAGAGAGGAGCAGTTTGTTTTATACTGATCGTCATAAATGAACTAGGCCTCGGTTAATTACTGCGTCCTCTTAACCCGTAAGATATTAAACATGCATATGTGTAGTACTTATTTTTTTGATTCACATGGGTGAAGCTTACTGAACTGGGCCAATAGACCCACTATCTTGGGTAATATTGTTGTATGTAGGATGTGCTGTTAGGATATTTACGGTCACCATGTGCGTGAGTTTGATGATGTCCCCAGAGTGAGTTCATGAAGGATTATTATGCTAAACCCTGTAGGTGGATTAAATTCCGGCATAGTTATAATGTGATGAACGAGCGCTAGCTTCGGTGAAATAATAATAAATTAATTAATTCTTGAATGTCAGTAATCGTATTAATTAATGGACATTATATCTTAAACATGGGGAGATAAATAGAATATTTATTATTGGAGTCTCAATTGTAAATTGGGCTAGGAAAAGGTAGTGCAATAATATTATGTTAGTAGCTCATTTAATATTATTTAATTAATTCAAATAAGTGGATTGGTCCACATGTATTTTAATTAATTAAGGAGCCATAATCCTAATCTCCTAAGGGTCCCTACTGTAGCTAAATATATATATCATTAAGCTCATGTGAAGAAAACACAATTCCTCGTACACGCATATACACGCCGCCCATCATCTCTCTCTCAGTTCCCATTCAAGCTTTATCTTCTTCTTGTTGTTCCATCGGTACGAGATTAAGAGGTACTTGAGATATACAGTAGAAGATCTATAGGTAAACCGAGACGAAATATATTTTATCGTACAGAACTAACCGGAGGTCCGATCAAGACATGCTACATACCCAGACGACCGTCTCGACGAGATTTTTCCAATGCCACCGAGATCGCCGCTGTCTGATGCCGCACGCGCCCTCACGCACCACCAAATGGTCCAAGGACTATAAGCTTGTTTTCATCCGTTTTGCACCCGTTTGGTCCGGTTTTCGATCTGATCTTGTTCGTGCAACCCTAGGATGCGATTTGCAGTCAACTTTTCATTCGTGTGATGTGTACGACCATCCAGAAGATCAGCCAGATCGCCATAGATTTTTAGCCTTAAGATTCTGCGCAAACCTTTAGATCCGTTGCGCATAGGTTTACATTTTGCTATTGAATTCGTG
>CACSLK010026087.1:1102938-1115554 GCA_902706635.1 Striga hermonthica
CTATGATATATAGATTGGTTAGGATATTTAATATCTTATTGCTTTATTATTTCTCTAGGTAGATTAGGACTAGATATATTTTGTGCCTATATAAAGGCCCCTTCCTTATGTTATTTTTCATCAATCAAGAATTAATAGAAATCCAGAACTTTTGTTCTTCCACTTTGCTTTAGATTTTCACCAAAATTCTATTGCAATTCTATTCGTTTCAATTGGCGCGGTTGTGGCTAGAGAAACACTATCGGCGATTCAAGGTGCGAGTTAGCGGCTTATCGGCAGTCGACACACACGATCCTCATCACAGCGGCACCTTGCTGGGAAGATGATGGCGATGGAGAGTGAACTCGCCGGAGGAAGATGACGGGCGGCGACTGCGGGAAACGCCGGGAAAAAGGAACTCACCGAGACTTTGCTGATGGTGGCGCGATAGAGCAGCGGCGCGACCTGAAAACGAGCAGCGGTCAACTACTGCGAATTGATGGATAGGAGGAATGATGACCGGCGATGATGAATTGAGGTGGTGCAGATGAAACGATGATGGTGATGATTAATGATGATGGCTCGGTGGTCGGAGATTAGCGAGAGAAGGAGATAACATATAAAAGAAAAAGACTGCGGGACTAGTTATCTCGAGCTTAAGGGTTTAATCCCATTTTATAGCATTAGGGCTAAAATAATTAGCTTGGTCAACTAGTAAATTAAGGGAAAACGGTGCGGACCGGGTGGGCCCGCGCTGGCTTCTCGGTTCAAAAATAATAAATAGCCAAGCTCGGAGTAGACAAAAATAAAATTGGGATAATTATTATTATTATATATATATATATATATATTTCACATTCTATTTAATATTACTATTACACAAATAAACACATTAGGCACATTAGACATTTATAATAATAATAATAATAATAATAATAATAATAATAATAATAATAATAATAATAATAATAATAATAATAATAATAATAATAATAATAATAATAATAATAAGCAATTAAAGACAATTAGACATTTAGCAATAATATTTATAACAATAGCAATAACAATAATCAATTAGACAATTATATAATAATAGTAATTATAATAATAATAATAATATTCGAATAGGCAAATTATAATATTAATAACAAAGATAATAAACAATAATCTCAAATAATCCATAATCAAACGGATTATAGTCGGTTAACGCGATTAAACTGAATCGCCTATGACAAATATTTTAAAAATAAAACGGTGGAGTACTATGATCGCGACTAATAAATATAACCTTATAAATAATATTCGGTATATAGAATATTCTGAGAATTTTATAAATCGAACGGGGCGTTACAATCTATCCTCCTTAAAATATTTCCGTCCTCGGAAATACGAAAGAACACGCATTTAAAGGAAAACGACAGACTCGAACGGGAAATTTTTCAATCATGAGATCTGGGTATCTCCTCCGGAACCCGATTTCTGCTCGCATGATTCCTATCGCCATATACTCGAAAAGCATACACTCACATACATGACTCAATCCGACTCGTCCTATGCTCATATGTTTACCTTCTTGCCTGGGAGGGTGATCAGTCCTACCCGAGCTCAGGCGCACATCTTCTTGCAAGGGACCCAGTTCGACTTGGCCTATACTCATGAGTGCCAACAATTAACTCTGTACCTAACAACACACAAGACCTCAACAGGTCGTTCGGCGTATTTTCTGCGTACTCCGACTATCTCACCAACAAGGTGGACAGTGATGCCAAGTTTCAGACTCGTGTCCGAGTTATACTAATAACTTGCTCATGATTTTATCACGGACCGTGTGTCTCCATCAGAGACTACGACACGGTACCACACACATCCAGCACGACACTATCATGCTCATACTCGCAACATATCGACTCCACGAATCGAACGCAATCCTTTATGTGAAACCATAAGGATTGACCAATAGCAATATGACATTCCCAATTTGCCCACTCCAGGAACTCTCAAATAAGGCATAGGGACTCATTGACTACTCTCCTTAATCAGAAATCATCGATTAAAGATTTACACTCATCTAGTGGGACTTGGAGCTCTAGGTTCAAGGTTCGGACGAAAGGGGTTCAAAAGATAACCAAGCATTCCAGCATGAAACAATTTCAACAGTTCAAGAAGAACATCGATGGTCGGTCGTAGACGCTGGCCTGGGAAGTTCGTGTGTACGGTGATGGCAGCTGCAATTCGCATGCGAGTCAACAGTAGGCCGCGCGCAAGCCTCCCGTCTCTCAGCACTATCGTGCTTGCTCGGCCACCACTTCGCGTGGCTACACCCAGCTAGAGACTGCGTTCGGTTCAAGGTTTCACAAGAAGGTTTCAATCTCACGTCACAAAAAGAGATGGTTTTACCAATTAAAGAGAATTTTGGGCCCAATATATATATTTCAGTCGTTTCACAATTTCAAAGGTTTCAAAAGTCTCAAATATCGCAAGGGGCATGTTCGAGTTCCAAGTCCACTTCCTTCTCTAATCAAAACAAAACAATAGCCACTGAACAACCTACGATATGGGGTCGGGAAAAACTTCCCAAAGGAAACAAGTATCAGTTCCTCAACCAAGAACAATCCCAATCCCAACGGTCACTACCGAATAATGAACGCTTAGCTCATTCGACTATTCCGACTAACAGTGTCGTCCGTCACGTCAGCTCTCGATTGAAGCAGCTAACTGTGCCGACAGTCTTAATTGAGCTTCTAAAGATACAATGAACGAACATCGAAAGTGAAGGTGGCTTTTCACTCCACGATGTGTTTGTTCTGGACTCGACTATCCTCCTTAAAAGATTTATGCATAACCTTTAAAGGTGGAAAGAACACACTCCCTGACACGCGACAAATCACTCCATCTGAAGTTCCACGCCAGAAAGGAGAAGTTCAAGCGAAATTCTCAAAACACAAAAATTAGATAATGAAAGAAGCTTCAAGAACAATTCAAAATTGCTTGCCATACAAAAAAGGAATATGACAAGGTTGCAAAAAGTCTACAAGAAGACAAGAATTCAAAAATAAAACAAGACTGCCGTGCATCCATAAGTCCACGATTCGCTGCCTCCGTCATCAGTTCAAGCTCTTCCCGGATATCCACGACGAAGTTAAGAAAAACATCCAACGCATAGAACGAGTATACCAATCAATATATTCCCGACCAACAGATTTTCAAATCCCACCAATGAAAAGAATGAACGAATTTAAGCGGGGAAAGATTCAGCCATGATATCAAAATTCTCAATCAATACTTCTAAAAAAAGAACTTAACTCTATACCACTAGAGTTCAAGTTCATACAACTAAGTTTGCCACTCGTCTAGAGTTAAAAAATGTTTAAAAGCAGGAGGATAATTTCCTAAGCCCCGATTTCACTTCAATAATCAACATTCAAACAATGCACAATAATCGCAAAATCATTCAGGTACTCATACCTGAGCTGGAGCGGCACGACGAGAGCGAGTGGTCATAACTTAGGGTCAAAGCACATAATCGCACAATTCACATTAACCAGTATACATAAACGCAGACTGGCTCTGGTACCAAACTATAACGCCCCACTTTTATTTAACGAAAATCAGAATAATTTTTTCAAAATTTATTTCAAAATACTAGGCGGCGCTACTAATTGAAAAATCATTTTCCATAACATCATAAACATAACTCCCAAGCAGGTTCATAAATCGAATCAATACCCAAACTGGGTTCAACGATAACATTAGTCCCCCAAAAACTGGGTTTTCACAAATGCATAAATACTAGGGAGTACACTCCCTATCAATAATCTGGTAATCATCATAAATCCAGAAATGCAGTAAACAATACTAAGCAGTTCATAGCAGTGGAAATCAAACCGATAACATGACCACCACTCGCTTCCACTGCCGTGCCCGCAATACTAACCTGCATCCATGAAGAGTAGGTGGGGATGAGCACAAAAGGAAATAATATTGCTCACCACTATGCAGTAAACATTAATCATAAATAAAACAAGTATGGTCACAACATGTATACATAATTAATTAGTTATCCCAACCTCCTATCCCAAATTCGTTCTCATGTGCACACCTATCTCAATAGACTACTGCCGGCTATATATCGAAAGCCACGGCCCTCGGCCTTCTGGTCTTACAACGAGTGTCCAGCCAGTAGGAGTCTCCCCCGAAGGCCCGGCTTCGCCATCGGACTTACATCGGGGTACTTATCGTTGAACGAGTACGGCTCTGGTCTCAAGCGACGTGTCCTTCACAAGGACATAAAGAGGAGATTACCCCATTGGGGTCATTCTATAGTTACGGGGATAACCGTTCGACGGCCGTTGCAGCTCTCATCGAAGGCTACATGTTCCACATGCATACTTTGATCATACTACAAGTAAAACAATAATAACAATATTAACATTTACAACATAGCCAATTTTTCAAAACCCACCTGGTATTCGGAGAAAGAAGTCACAGAAAATCGGGAGAAAAAGTAGGCCGAGAACACAGCTCGTCAAACACCTACATTACACAAAATAGTCCTATGAAAGACTATCCAACACGCGAAAACACTTATAACTATACTCATGCAATATCACTCAACCACGTAGTTCAACAACGACACAAAACATAGTTACAGTTCATAAATGAAAATGAACAACTCGCATGGTCTCAGTATTTTCAAGATAACATGAGCTACAAGTATGATATTTAGGTCATTCCAAAACCAAGGAGTAGTTAATACATATATACACAACTTTTATGTTGATCACGTAAGCCAAAAATAGCTTTAAAACTGAGTTTAACCATAATACACTAAAGTCAAGAAATCTGTCAACATAACTATTTATAAATAACAGCATTTCACTAAAACAATAATATCTCATGATATAAAACTCTAAATCATACAAACACAAAACCTACAAAAATTACACTTGGAATGCTATAAAATTTAAGCAGAACATTTTTACAAATAATCACGTTAAGGGTCTCATTTCAGAGCATACATTTCAATCATATACACAACCATTGTTTAAAAATTCTGGACATAACTCTAACTTTGAAAAATCATATAAAATCAATCAAAACTCTAATTTGCATGATTTAAACTCCTGATTAAAGTTTATGACATGTACTACAAGTTTTATGATGATTACACTATCACATAGCCACGTTAAGATCACCAAAAATAGCCCAACATCTTATCCCTCAAATCTGCCCGGGACCACAAAAACTGCTTGCATGAACAACTTCAAAAATTCATAATAAATTCAATTCAACTCTGAACTTCGAAATTCTAAAACACACAGAAACCTAACTCAAAATACTAAAATTTTTATGATGGTCACTTTTTCATTTGAATACATTAACATGAAAAACGGATTATACATAAAATAAGTACAGCTGCCGGGTCTTAATAAAAACTGCATGCGCAACGATTTTGTAAAAATCATAACTTATTCATTTCAAATCGAAATCACCTGATTCCAAACCTCACTTAAAGAAAGAAGAACAAGCTACATATCATGTGAAGACTATATTTTTATAAAACGATTATTTCATGGGTATATCAACAGTGCAACAGAAGCAGCAAAATTATACTAAATTATGAACTTCATCATAATTCGACTTAGAACACAACATAAACACATAAATTCTATCGAACCCACCATATACATATTCAAAAAATATGACAACACCGAAGTAACAATATATATCATAAGACACACCATTTTATCGTACAAGCAACACTTATCACATTATACCCACGGAAAGAATCATATCCAACGAGTTCGATTATCCATATCAACACATCATATAACTCGCACGATTAACCTAATCACATAATCGATTAAAATATTAAATGCTAACATATAATTATGAAGTCCTCCACGTTACCACATATCAATATACACATACACACAAAATAATAGGGTTCAAGCCATCGTTACCATTCTCGGGACACGTTCGAAGAATGGAATGAAAGGAACAGCACGACGGTGGGCTCGACGGCTTGGCTTCATCTCACGGAGGAGTAGCAGCGGCTAATGGGGCTCGTCGGAGGCTACTGGTCGCTGCGAGGGTCGCGGCGAAGGTTCACGGGCTGCAGCGAACAAGCTCGGGACAACAACTAGGTAGCGGTTGAGCTCGACAGTGCACGTACGGACGGTGGGACCTGCTGGAACCGCCGGAAGACGACTCACAATGGTGATGACGGGCTGCAGGTCATCGGACAGCAGCACGGGACGGCGGTGGTGCACGGTAGTTCACGGCCGAGGCAACGCGAACAGCCAAAGGAATGTACAACTCGCGAACAGGGCCTACGTGGTGGCAGCGGCACCTTGCTGGGAAGATGATGGCGATGGAGAGTGAACTCGCCGGAGGAAGATGACGGGCAGCGACTCCGGGAAATAAAGGGAAAAAGGAACTCTCCGAGACTTTGCTGATGGTGGCGCGACAGAGCAGCGGCGCGCCTGAAAACGAGCAGCGGTCAACGACTGTGAATTGATGGATAGGAGGGATGATGACCGGCGATGATGAATTTAGGTGGTGCAGATGAAACGATGATGGTGATGATTGATGATGATGGCTTGGTGGTCGGAGGTTAGCGAGAGAAGGAGATAGCAGATAAAAGAAAAAGACTGCGGGACTAGTTATCTCAAGCTTAAGGGTTTAATCCCATTTTATAGCATTAGGGCTAAAATAATTAGCTTGGTCAACTAGTAAATTAAGGGAAAACGGTGCGGACTGGGTCGGCCCGCTCGGGCTTCTCGGTTCAAAAATAATAAATAGCCAAGCTCGGAGTAGACACAAATAAAACCGGGAAAATTATTATTATATATATATCACATTTAATTTATTATTACTATTACACAATTAAACACATTAGGCACATTAGACATTTATTTAAACAATAATAATAATAATAATAATAATAATAATAATAATAATAATAATAATAATAATAATAATATTCAAATAAGCAATTAAAGACAATTAGACATTTAGCAATTATATTTATAACAATAACAATAACAATAATCAATTAGGCAATTATATAATAATAGTAATAATAATAATAATAATATTCGAATAGGCAAATTATAATATTAATAACAAATATAATAAACAATAATCTCAAATAATCCATAATCAAACGGATTATAGTCGGTTCACGCGATTAAACTGAATCGCCTATGACGAACATTTTAAAAATAAAACGGTCGAGTACTCCGATCGCAACTAATAAATATAACCTTATAAATACTATTCGATATATAGAATATTCTGAGAATTTCTATAAATCGAACGGGGCGTTACAGGCGGAGACTTCATGTTGTTTCTTTGTCGGGGCAAAGCTTCAATATGGTCTTCAGGTTGGTGAAATAATAACTGAAATCCCGGAGACCCTCCATGGTTTTCAGGAGGAATGGTTGTGGGTTGGTGGAGAATGGCAGTCTGAAATTTTTTTTCATGAACCTCGGATCGACGGGATGACAATTCCGATGAATATTCATTCCGGAGCGATTGAGTTTATTTTGTTATTCACTTCATTGTTATTTTTCTGATATCGATCTTGTTTTGTGTACTGACAGGATGGCACTTTTCCTGTTTGTAGAGAAAGAGACAAAGCAGAAGGAGCCGAAACTCAGTCCGAAATTCGGTGGGAAATTACTTGTGCTTGCTGGCCTGGAAAAAGATATTCGGGATTATAGGAAGCTCGTAGTAGATTCGAAACTTGAGGTTGCTGGCTTGTCCCCCGGGGTTTCAACTTCCAGATTTGATCCCAGTAAAACAAATTAATTCCTTCTTTTTGACGAGTACTTTGGCATGATCGTGGTAATTGTTTCTTAATGTGTATGTCTTACATTTTTTTGCGCAGTATACTACCCGTTACTCGGATTTTCCAGATACCAAACTGTCAAGGACGCCAAAGACTTTAGGCGTCGTTATCCGAATAAGGATTTGCAATCAAAGTTCGGTAAGAGCCGAGACTTGCGATTGACCAACGCCATGAGGAGAGACTTAGTACGAGCGTTGGTGAAGAGGACCGTAGCGCAGAAGTCAGCCGACGTTGGAACCGGTTCGACGTCGGTAGTGAACTTGGAGAAGACGAGGTCCCCACAGGAAGTGACGTCATCCGAGCTGCCACCAGTTATCGATGCAGCGGCGATTAATCAAGCTGAGCCTGAGAAAAGTCTGACGGGGAACGAGTTGGCTCTGGCTGAGCCAATGCATACTGAAATGCCGACGGAAGGACCGGAGGAGCCGCAATCACCTCCGAGGTCGGTGGACACTGCGGAACCGACGAAGAAGAAGAAGGGAAAATTGGTTAAATTGTCCGCTGGAGAAGCTTCTACTGCTCCAGAAAAAAGGTCAAAGAAAAGGCACGACTCCGGCCGTCGTGAAGTGGAGAAAGGAAGTGAGGATTATTCTTTGTTTGAGAAGTCTTTTCTGTCGATCGACAAAGAAAGGGCTGCAAACGTGAAGGTGCCCAAAGGGGTGGTTGAGGAGTGGTTCACTACTTTTAAGTCAGTCAAAACTCCTCACATGTCATCGAGGATCGAAATGCCGAAAAGTGCAAAAAATGTGGTTCGTGTGCCCTTAATGGTGTGGGACCCCAAGTCCGAAGTGGGAGTCTCTTCTTTGTCAAGTGTTGACAAGCTTAACTACGCGAAAGTTTGTATGGGTCAAGCATTGGTGAGCTTGGTTGCGGCTGAAGATGACCATGGCCGAATAGCCACGCAACTGGAAGGGAAAAAGCACACCATAGCTGCACGAGATGCGATAATTGTATCTTTGAAGGAGGCGACGACTAAGGTAGATGCCGATTTGAAAAAGGAAATTGTTGAACAGGCTTCGCAGCTTGAGGTGGCGCAGAAAGATATCTCGACTTTATCCGAAGAGAAAAAAGCTCTCCAAACCGAGGTGGAGGAACTCAGGTCGCGTCTTGCCTTTGCTGAACAACATTCTAAGGCCTTGGAGAGTAAGGCTGAAGAGGCGGAGGGAAAGTTGTTAGCTGAAAAGGCCGAACATGAGTAAACTCGTAGGAGTTTCGATGAGGCTAAGGCCCGTATTGCGCAAGACCGTGATGCCCATCAAGCTGCAATGGCCAAATTGGAGAGAGAGAAGTCTGCATATGGTGAGACCATGTATGAGATCAGCTTTCAAGCCGGTTAAGAATCTATCCCCGAGGCTACTACTCAAGTCGGTGAAGTTGCCGAGGTTGTGGTTGCCGATACCGGCGTGAAGGATGAGGTAGGCCCTGACCTTGAAATGGAGATGAACACCTGCATTAACCTTCGCTGGGTGATTGAGCGGTTCGATAACGGCTTTTATGATGTAGACGAACTCCGATATTTTTTATTCCAGAAACTCGAGAAATATAACTTTGATCGGGAGATAGAGTGGATGCATATTGAGGCCGATGAGGATGAGAGAGAATTTTGTGAGTGGATGCTCCGTCGAGCCGATGAGATAATAGCAAATCTGAGCTTGCTTCTACTTACCAAAGAAAGAGAAGCCCTTCTCCGTCGTGCTTATGTCAATATGATCCTGGAGGGAGAGAAGGAGAAGAGAAAAGAGCTGTCCAACCTCTACATCACGACTCTTTCTGATGTCGTTGTTGAAAATTTTTTTGATGATATGTCTCCCAAACAAATCCAGAAAATGGTCGAAGCTTATGCCGAGGAGAAAGCCAGAATGAAGGGGGCTGAAAAGTCTGGGGTCGAGTCAACTGTAGAAGAGGTGCCGACTTACACCACGGATCCACGACATGAATTTGTTTCTGTTACTAATGCTCAGATTAATGACGCGGCGAGGGCAAAAGAAGTTGCCTTGCCAGAGCGACTTCAAGGACAAATGAAGACATCTGAAGTGGAAGTCGGTGAAGGGAGTGGTGCTGACCGAGATGGAGAAGACAAAGATGATGCTTCATGAAGTTCCTTGGAAACTTGCGTTTTCATATTTTAATTTTTTATTTTTAAGAAAGTAGTCGGGGTGTCAAAATGTTGACATCCTTAGTAGGAAGTATGCAATTTGGATTTTCCCGGCTTGATAATATAAACTTAGCATCTTTGCATGATTTCAATTCTGTTATTTTTGCTGTGCAATTTCAGCGATTTTTAGACCAAGTGTAACGAACTCGGTGAAAATATCTAGCCTTTCAACTCGAATTTATTCAATTTTGCAACCGAGTTGTGGGCTTTTTATGAAAACAATCTCCGAGTTCCACATTGATCTTTTTGATAAATTCGGCTATCAGTGTAAGTCGATACGCAAACTTATTAAGAATTTGCGGAACTCAACACATTTTGTGTCGTGCATAAGATAAATAGGGTTCACCGAACTTCGTCAGAGTCCGATTATGATGTGGCCCCAACCGAGTTGTTTGTTTTATATTCGGTTGTTAGCGGGACCCGTCAAATCATGTTTGTTGAAGTGACGTGGACGAGCTTCAGTCCTAACCAAACCATACGTGAGATTTGGATGTATTACGAGGCGTCAGCGAGACCGAGTGTCGCAATGTTAACATCGGTACAAAATAGCCATAAAACCGAGTGTCAAAATATATTACATCGGTACCGAGCTGTTGCTCGAATTTATAAGTGAAAGTCTTAAAACTTTCATTACATCAAAGAGTGAAGTCGTTCCTTCATAGAAGCCAAAAGGAAGGTCCGTCAAAAGGAAAGTCAGTTGTTCAACTACGGACAATTCATTGGTAAACCTTCTTTAAAAACACAGCATTCCACGGGTATTGATGTGGATTTCCATCAGGGTGAGCGATCTGGTATGCTCCGTGGGGCAGGACTTCAATGATATGGAAAGGTCCTTCCCACTTCAGTTTGAGTGGACCGGGGTCAGGTCCCATTATTCGTTTGAGGACTAGATCGCTAACTCGGAATGAACGGGGTTTGAATTTCGTGTTGCTGTACCTCTCACTTCTTTGTTTGTAAGCAGCATTTTTGAGTTTGGAACGAGTACGATATTCGTCGAGTAGGTCCAAGTTTTCTTTCATGTTGTCTGAGTTAGACTCTTCGGCATAATGTTGAATCCGGTAAGTCGGTTTAAAGAGTTCAACTAGGATAATGGCTTCTGAACCGTACGTTGATGAAAACGGAGTTTCGCCTGTGGAAGTCCTTGGGGTTGTACGATATACCCATAGGACGTGCGGCAGCTCTTCTGGCCAGGCCCCTTTTGCAGCATCAAGGCGAACTTTTAGACCATTCTTAATCAGCTTATTGACGGCTTTGACATGGCCGTTCGATTGCGGGTGATAGGGCGAAGAGAAAAAAGTGTTTAATGTTATATTCTTCGCACAGAGTTTCAAGCCGCTTGCCTTCGAATTGTCGATCGTTGTCTGTGACGAATTTGGTACTCCGAAACGACAAATGATAGATTTCCATATGAAGTCAACAACTTTCTGTTCGATTATTGTAGCCAGTGGTTAGACTTCAGCCCATTTGGTAAAGTAATCAACCGCCACTATGGAAAACCGGACGCCGCCTTTTCCGGTCGATAGGGGACCAATAAGGTCAATTCCCTATTTGGCGAATGGCCACGGACTGTTGACCGACTTGAGCTCTTCAGGGAATTGATGAATGTTTAGTGCAAAAAGTTGGCACTTCGGACATTTACGAACCCACGCGGCGGCGTCTGCTTTTAAGGTCGGCCAATAATATCCAGTCGCAAAATCTTGTAGGACAAAGCTTGGGCGCCGGGGTGGCTTCCACAAATTCCTTCATGCACCTCTTCATGAACATATCGTGATTTGGACTCGGTCAAACATTCTAAAAGCGGGACTGAATATCCTCATTTGAACAAGGTTTCGTTGTCCATAGTATACCGAGAAGCTCGAATCCGAAGTGCACGAGCTTCTTTGGGATCCGGAGGTAAGGCCCCTGTGTCCAAGTATCGAATGATAGGATCCATCCAAGTCGGAGGTTTTTGGGGGATAGTTAGATTAACGGTCAAGATTTCAGGAGGATGGGTAGATGGTCGTTCCTGTTGACCGACCTGGACATATTCTACGCTCTCCATCCCGGTGTTTGAAGCTAGTCGGGACAGGGCGTCAGCTTGTATGTTGAGAGTTCGAGGGGTATGTTCGACTTCGATAGAAAATTTAGACAACTTTTGTTTTTTCAAGGACGTGTATGGTGTCAACCGAGGTTCCTTGGCTTCGTAAGACCCGTTAATTTGATTAACAAAGAGCTGCGAGTCGGAGAAAACTTTCAGATACTTGATATTCATGGACTCGGCTAGATTTAGTCCAGATAACAAAGCTTCGTATTCGGCCTCGTTGTTAGTAGCAGGAAAAGGAAATTTAACCGAATGGCAGAATAATCAGTTTTCGGGATTGGCTAGGACTATTCCTGCGCCTGCTCGGTTTGCTGTGGAGGATCCATCGATGTAGAGAACCCACGGTTGGTCGTAATTGTGAGCTTCCACAGCCGGCGTGAACTCAACAATGAAGTCGGATAGGACTTGTGCCTTGATTGCAGTTCTCGGTTGATAATGAATATCAAATTGTCCAAGTTCTACGGCCCATTTTATCATTCGCCCCGACGTCTCAGGTGTTGGTGTTATATACTTAAGCTTTGCTTTAGTGGATATTACACTTGTTATT
>CACSLK010026087.1:1169968-1183506 GCA_902706635.1 Striga hermonthica
TTTGTTATCGCCCTATGCCAGTCATAGAATGCCACGTGTCCTTCTTTCACGTGCTGGAGATTCCCTTGTATACTCCGGTGTTCGACCAAATCTGTAGCGAATGCTGAGCTGTTCGTTGAGTATGAGGTGGTCGAGTATACGACCACGCCCCATCTGACCATCTTTCCTCGACCAACTCCTCGAGTAGCCAGTTCTTGTCTATCACTTCTGAACCCGCTCTTCTTCATCGTCTACCTTTTGTCTTTCATTGCAGGTGTCTGATCCAGTTCGACCAGACCGTTGACCTATTTTATTTAGCTAACCCGACGAACCGGTGTATTATATAATATCCCATATCAGTGGTGATCAAGATACTTTCAGAAAAAGATGATAGCAACCATGAGACAATCAATTGATCTTGTCTATTCCAGATAGGAAAGGCTGGGTTTGGAATTTGATTACCATCTATGCTGAGAATGGTGCTTGAGGGAGGTTCTATTCTTGTGATGTATTGATTGGGACCATAGCCTTTGATAGCAACTAACACTTGTTGTTTCCAGATGAGGTCATTGTTCTCTGTGAGCTTCACAGTGGTGACCTAAGATTTGAGCTGAATGATGGTGGGTTGTACAGTAGCCATTTTGGAGATAAGAGAGAAGGGACGTTTTGCAAGATGAGGAAGAATGGATCAGAGACTCCAGGAATAACCTGAAGCTCTGATACCATGAAAGATTTTTGATTTCATGACTATTTTCCAAGAAATTCCTTTTGTATATTTCATGCTTTTCAATTCTGATAAAATGAAGGTACAATTGTTGCGGCTCCTTTAATGAGCTTATATACTTAGGCCCAAGGGTAGAACATACTAGAATATATAACCTAGCTACCTACATTTTTCACCACACATTACAGGATAAGGTTGAGATATATTTTTTGTCTTCTTGCATGAAATTCTAGCACCTTGATCTAAGGCATGTGCAACCTTATTTCTCACGTGCCTGTTGCATGGGGGATGACTTGGCAAGTGCATGGGCTGCATGGTCAACAGTATGGTCAACACAAACGAATTTGTGATCTTCATGAAAATGTTAGAGCTGTTTCTTAGCTTTCCATACATATATAGTTCAAGTCGAGGTGATGTCTGTAGTAAGAGATAAGCTTGTTTTTCAGAACCTATGCATGTGTTGTTTTCCAGATTTTTGGACTGAAACATGTTCTATATGTATGTCGATTTATCTCCTATTGAACGACTTTATTTTCAACTGATGTCTTCATGAAAGTTATAAGTCTTTTTCTTAGCTTTCTAATGAGATGGGACGCATGCTCATAGGGGCTATGTAGCATGAGTTGGAGTCATTTTACTCAAGTGTTGTTTCTAGCATGAACTTGTTTCTGACAGATTTCATGAACCGCATGTTTTGGGTTTAAACTTGTTGATAATGTTGTTATTTGCCCATGTGATCTTCAGAAAAATTTTAGATGATCGAGTTAGCTGTCTGTTAGTTTTTGAATCAAGTCATTTGGAGGTCTGTAGCTTCATTTATATTGCAAATATTGAGGTCTTGTCAGCTGTAAAATTTTAAATGGTGGTTTACAACTCGATTTTATATGTTTGATGATTAATTTACTGCTAAATGTTGTTATTTGTTTTCAGTGCCTTGATGAGGATTATAGAGGCATGTCTTAGGGTTCTAGTGCAACTTGAATCAGGTTGATATGATTTGTGTGCTGCAAGTGATGTTGATTTTAAAAACTGCCCGGGTTAAGTTTTGAAAAGTTCGTGATATGTGTTCGGAAATGATGTGTTCATTTTGCATGCATGCTTTTATGAACTATGTGGCTAAGTTGAATCGTATGAGTGTAGTTATAAGTGTTCGTATGTTAAATAGTCATTTAAAGGACCATTTTATATAATGTAGGTGTTTGAGGAGTGGAGCCTCGACTTGCGTTTTGCTATTTGTGTGCTTTGTCTACCTCGTCAACAAGTGCTATTTGTAGTTATAAGTGTTCGTATGTTGAATAGTCATTCATAAGACTATTTTATATAATGTAGGTGTTTGAGGAGTCGAGCCTCTACTTGCGTTTTGCAATTTGTGTGCTTTGTCTACCTCGTCAACAAGGTGGGTTTATTTATGAAATTACTATGCAATGATTAATTGATGTTGCCTGTGGTATGATCAATGTATGCATGTGAACCATGTAGCCTTCGATGTGAGCTGTATCGGCCGTCAAACGGTTATCCCCGTAGCTATAGAACGTACCCGATGGGTAGTCTCCTCTATTATTATTTGCAGTCAGGGTGTGAGCCTTGGCTGGTGATCCTTGTTGTAAAACCAAGGTGTAGGTCTTGGCCTCGGGATGGATTTACTCTTGCTGGTCGGACACTCGTTGTAAGTCCTTAGCAAAGGCGTTCGGTATATAGTTCGACAATAGTCTATTGCTATAGGTGTGCACATGAGCCTCATTATTGATTATTGATAGGAGATGGGTTAGATAATTGATTCGTATACATGCTGCGACCATACCAATTTATTTCATGATTATTGATTACTGCATAGTGATGAGCACTACGATTTCTATTTATGCTCAACCCCACCTGCTCTTCATAGATGCAGGTTAGTAAGTGCGGGCACGACGGAGAGATGCGAGTGGTAGTCACTTAGTATTTGATATTGCTTCCGCTTATTGAACTGGTTATGACTATTTAAGAATATTGGATTATTTAGAATTGAAATATTGTTAAGAAGATGCTCCTTAGTTCCTATTGAGGACTGAATTATTGATGACTGATTATTGATGATTGAGGAGTCATGATTGATTTTTGAGGAATATTGAATGATGATTGAGTATTGAGATTATTTTCGATTATTGATTTGAAAATGAGTGACACCACAAATGATTTTGAAATAAATTTGAAGAATTTATTCTGATTTTCAGCAAATAAAAGTGGGCTATTACAAAGATCATCTATCGGTTCATTGTAAGACTAAATTATTCGTTCGCAGTCTAGACAGGCATTATGATCCCTCTTGGAAAAAGACGCAATTTTGCGTGGTGCGTGAGCTGATATGTGGTGGTGGTCGAGCTTCATGATTTTTTGTTATAGCATGTCATGTAGTAGAATTGAACATGTTTGAATTAATTATGTTTGTTTGATGCTTGTGTGATGTTTGAACTTGTATTTGCTTTCGCATTTTAGACTTGTGTTTCAGATTCCAGAACAGTGTTTCAGATTTCAGATGCATGTTTAAATCCCGTAATTTCATGGCGCCTGATTGTAGTAATGAATTTACTTAGTTGCATGCATGTTAGTTTAAAGACTTATAGAGATATAGATTGAAGTTGAATAGCATCACACATATTAAAGTTAATGTCTTTTCAAAAAAGTTAATGGAAGTTTTCGAAAATTAAATCAGTATTTCCAATTTTAGCGCGGAAAATTTACTCTGATTTTAGTAATAATAGGCGAGGTGTTACAGTATCACCTTCTCATAGGTGGACATAAACACTTTGAATTTTTATCGGCCTTCGCCCTTGCGGGCAAAATATATCATGTAATCTGGGTACCATTATGATCGCAATATTTATAATGAGTAAAACATAGTATAAACTTCCCCACCTTTACTGCTTACTAATAAACTGAATGAATGACTCCGTCAGATGAGGGCTCGACTCCTCATTAAT
This sequence comes from Striga hermonthica, assembly GCA_902706635.1. NCBI lineage: Eukaryota > Viridiplantae > Streptophyta > Magnoliopsida > Lamiales > Orobanchaceae > Striga > Striga hermonthica. The sequence goes on from CACSLK010026087.1 coordinate 1,173,632, forward strand.
CTACAGTTAATAATTTTTATCTTATCATTAAAGGTGATAGAAAACGACACATAAGACAAATAAGGCAACCAAGGAAATTAAGGCAATTAAAAACAAATAAAGCACATACATTTCTAACTCTTCTAACTTAGGACATACGCTCGCTGAACTTAACGACATATAAGCCTTCTCATTGTTGGGATCTATGAGGATCTCGTTATGCACAATTACAAATTCAATAATAAACGTACACCTATGTGCAGTGGATCAAAATGTTTGACATAGAAAACTTACGGCTTAAAATTTTCTGAATCTGACGAACAGGATGGGATCATGAATGGAACGTCTCGGGCTCACAATCGGGTCATCTGGGTGCATAGATCGGGTCTTCGGAGGCTGGCCGTGCGTTGCGGTGGTCATTGCGTGGTCCTGCTGTCGGTCGTGGGTCACATCGTCTACTCCGGTGGTCGTCCGTCGGCAGTTGTGTGGCTCCCAGCAGCGGTCGTCGGGCTCACGAATGTCGACGGATGTCTCCGGGGTTGACGAATATATGTATCTCAATTACCTCGGGATCTTCTACTGTATTACTCTTACACTTCTTCAACTTGTATCGGTGGAGCAACAAGAAGATAAAGTTCGAACAAAGACTTAGAGAGAGAGAGAGGTGCGCGATATATAGCACACGTAAGAGAATTATGATCTCTCCTTCTCTTTTCCATGAGCCTAATAGTGTATATATAGAGTTACAGTAGGGCCCTTAGGAAATCAGGAATAGGGCTCCTTAAATAATTTGACTAACTGTGGGCCAAGCCCACTCCTCTATTTAATTAAATAAATTATGGGTCACTAACATAATATTATTGCACTCCTTTTTTCTAGCCCAATTTACAACTGAAACTCCAATAATAATTATTCGAATTACCTCCCATGTTTAAGATATAATGTCCATTAATTAATTTGATTACTGATAATAAAAAGTTAATTAATTTATTATTATTTCACCGAAACTAGCACTCGTTCATCACATTATTACTATGCTGAAATTTAATCCACCAGCAGGGTTTAGCATAATAATCCTTCATGAACTCACTTCGGGGACATCATCAAACTAAACGTACATTATGGCCGTAAATATTCGAACACTTAAAATGAATTGAATTAGGGAAATCAAATTATGTAAAGATAAAAATTGAGTTACGGGTAGTGTAGTAAAAACACATGCCAAATGGCTAAAAAAGATATTTTTTAGAAAAGGTGGCCAAAATTTATGTTTTGTAAATTTTTATGGTCATTTAATAGTATTAATATTGTGGTAACGCCCTTTAATGGCCTTATATCAAAACAAAAATTGAAATATAGCTACATTTTTTAAAAGAATGAAATCTAGCAATTTGGGCTTATGAAAATACTTAATTGTCCTTACACACAATTTTGTCATTTTTTCTCTTTATCATTTTGTCACCATTTTCATTACACAGCCCCACCCTCGTTTTTTCCCATTTTCATACCTCAAAATTTGAAAAATTTTACAGAGCTCATCTCGCCGATTCACTGCTCTTCTTCTCGGGTGCTCATCTCTTCTTAAATTTCTTGAAGCCAAATACAAACAAAAAGCATTATTAGCTTAACCCCTAAACTCCACGACTGTCACTCGGCAATGACTTTGTGTTTTATTTTCTTTGTTCTTTTGAAATTTGGTTTTGAACCGATTCCAGTTGGTTACTGTGATTTTGTCAGTTGGTTGCTGTGATTTTGTAAGTCGCTGAGTGTGACTTATGAGTTCATGATTGTGTAGAATCTGAAATTGTGATTTGTAGAGATCAGATGATAAGCTGTTGTCGCTTCTATTTTTTTTTTTTTGGCTTAGGCATTTTAATAGAGTTCGACAATGGAAGTATCTGTTTGTGTGTTAGTCTTAAATTTCTGGATAAATTGCTAATATAGTATAAATGAGTCTAAATATCTGTCCTTGTTAATGATGAAATTTTTTTGTTATGTTCAATTATTGATGCCTGCAGTACAACTTGTACGATACCAATTTAATGATTCCATTTTTCGTATGTGGAAGAATTAGAAAATTCTCAAAACTTTTTTAAGGTGAATGAGAATTAATTCCAAGTGTTATATGTTAATTAATTGAGTTTTAAATAACTCAAATGTTGTAGGCTTCACAAACACTCTGTTTTGATAAACTGAATGAGCCATTTTTATGAATTATGTATGCTAGAATTGTCGAAGGGCTCGTTGGGGACAAGTAGGAAAAAACGAAACTCGATTCTGAGTCCGTATGAGCTCGTACTAGCCCGCAGCGCACGGGCACACAACTGGCTGCAGAAATCAAAGGGTCGCAACCCTTGGTAACCACAAGGTATCTTTTGCCACTAGATGCATCCATTATCGTTCGGGCACGTACCAAAAGGTGTCTTTTCACACTTAAACCTCTAGGAGGTGTTTTCCTACAACTATAAATACTCACATACATGAAATCATTCATAATATGAAAATTAGAGATCTCTTGCATTATTTTTCAAAGATCATATAGCATATTATGTTCTATGTTTTTTCATTGAGTCTTAAGAGTTCCAAACAATAGTAGTGTTCGCCGAAGGCTTGTATATTTGAAGTACCTCTATATACAAGTTGAAAGCATTGTATCTTAGAGGCGTTTGCCGTTAGCTGTGGGTATTTTACGGGGTAATGTCGTCTTAAGGAGAACATAATTATTACGTGCCTCGACTTTGATTTTTGTTCGTTTTCTTCATTCTCCTTAAGCCTTCTTTTTTATATTCATAAACTACACAAACTACAATCTTAAGACGAAATTTTTATGAGTTCAAAAGATGGCAACCGAAGGAAACCAAACGTCTTCATCAAGTGTTCAACCGATCGCTACATCGGCTACTAATCCTATCACCCCGAAAGTAGCTGCTCCTGTCCAAGGGGAGAGACCGCCGAAGTTCAATGGCTCTGTTTTCAAGAGGTGGCAGCAAAGGATGTTTTAGTACCTCACAACAGGTAGCCCGTGAAGGTGGAGGTGCTCCGTGGAGACGAAGGTGTTGTCGCAGTGGCGTGGTGGTGCTCGAAAATATGGAGTATTATGTACGTTGTGATGCTGGTAATGTGAAGTGCCTGCGTGAGAAGAAGAGGTTGTTCACGTTCGAAGGCCTGGGCGAGCTTGTGACTAGTTATCCGACTTAGCTTTTCAGGTTCGTGCGAGCTCGTTTGGAAGCAGATCTTCCAACCTGCACACCAACAACGACAAACAACTGGAAAAACGATCGAAAAATACATAACAAACCAAAATAGAGCAAAATACGCAATAAACGACAAAACGACCTAAAAACCAACTAAAAGACCTAAAACGGGAGAAAAATAAAAGAAAAATAACAACGAAAAACGCAACAAAAATGGGACAAACATATATTTTAAAACTTATTATGTTTTTATTTATTATAAGCTCATTTTATATAATATGTTAAATTAATAATGACTTGATATATAAATTTTGATATGAGATTAGCTCTGCATATATAATATAAAAAAATAATTATATCTTTATTTGTCTATCAATTTTAATCAATAATAAAATAATATATCAAGTAAATGAGTATTTCTATCAATACCTAATAAATGATTTGAGCCTTCAAAATTATTGTGATATAAGATTAAGAAAGAAAACAAACAAAATAAAGTTTCACTTTTATACTCTATTTAACCAATAAATTTGTTTCACTTGGATATAAATTTGTTTTTGTTTTGATTGGATTTTTGAATTGGGTTGGTTAAATTTGAAAAAGTATGTATGGTTAGTTGTTAGTGGATATAATAAAATAATATTTAAAATAAAATGATTAAAATTAAATTGATGTAAAAGTAAGAGAGAGAGAAGATATGATGTGATGGTTAGTTAAATTTATGTGGGTAGATGAATAGTGAATTAAGCTTGATGTTGTGTGTAAGAATGATTGATTGATATTATTTAATTATATTGATAATATTGATGATAGTGGGTTGAGTTAAAATTGAATTAAAAAAAGTGGTTGAGTTAAAAATAATTGGAATTTTTGGATTGAATTTGTATCCAATCATGCTCTAAAGAGGTGAGAGTACCAATTATTTAATTTTGTTTTTTCTTTTAAATTTTTGAATATTTGGTAAGTATATTAGATTGTAGTTAGATTATTCTGTGCAATGATCGAATTTTTAAATTTTAGTTCTAAACTTAATATATTTCTTGCACGATTTACAATTCATAAAATTAATTGAAATTTATCGAATTCTCCAAATCTTAGCTGCTCTCACGGGTCATGGAAACATATCATATATAGTGACACCTACACATATTAGTGTTTCTGTAAGCGGTATAAATCAACTTTGTATGTATGTTTTGCAAATCACAATATTAATGACAGGAAAAAAAAACTGAGAAAAAAGTTCTAGAAATATTCGATACAAATAGTAAATTTCGAGTTATATATGAGGGCAAGTGTTGCCAGTTTTGTTCTCACAAGAAGCTATAAAAATTAAAATGATTAACTACAATTTGCAAATGAACTTCAAAAATAGTAGTTGACTGAAACACATCTATGATTGTAAGACAATAAAACATTTGATAAATATATTTTAAAACTTATAAATTTTTATTTATTCTAAGCGTAGTATATATAATATAATAAATTAATAATCTCTTGATAAATTTTGATTTGACACTCAATTTGCAAATATAATATAATTAACAAATTATACCTATATTTGTCTATCAATCATAATAAATAATAAATTTATTTTTGAAATAAATAAATAATTATATTTTATATCAATACCTATTAAATGATTAGAGCCTTGAAAATTATTGTGATATAGAATGGTGAAAAAAAAAAAACTAACCAATAAAGGTGAGAGAAATATTCATACTAATTTCAAGATAACTAATTATTTAATTAATATTATTTCTTCTTTTAAATTTTTTAATATTTGGTAAGAAAAAAACTCTCTCTCGACGTCCCCCCACTAATTCGGAAAACCTAGCTTCTCCTCCATCTAAATCGGCAGCCTTCCTCGGCGGCGGTGCGGTGCCGGCCGGTGGTCGTGCTCGACCACCGTCCCTCCTCTGCTCTTGGACCTTTGGTGTCGCGTGACTGTCGGTCTACCAATCTCTTTCGCCGGCGAAGTTTAAATAGGAGGAGACGAGCACTTTGTTCGTCGACCGGATAACAATTGTTGGTCGTGGCCCGTCGGTCTCAATTGGAGGTGAGTCTTCATCTTTTTTCTGCTCTGGTTTCATTTTTTTCCGATCTTTGTGCTGTTGCGAGCGGAAGGCCATCAGGTGGATTTGGTTTTTCCGGCGATTACTGCACAGGGTTTTTCTTCCTATCCTGGTACTGGTGTTTGACGGTGATATTGTCTGGTTTGTGGGTCGTAAGGCGGGATGGGGCTCTGATGATGTGTCAGAGTTGTGGGCCCGAGCCGCACCCTATTTCGGCTAGTTGTGTTAGACGGTGGGGTTCTGGCGCTCCTAAGCTCGGCTAGTGGTGTTAGGCGTGCTTGGGGTGTGCAAGAGTGGGTGCGGGTTCAGTTGTTCCTCCGGTAGAGGCAAGCCTTTTCGGAGATTGGTTTGTGTTCGGGCTCGACTTCTTATATAGGCCTTGTGGCAATTTCGTAAGCCGTCCCCAGGACTTGGATTATTCTTTGATATCGACTGTTCTCCGCTGATTAGGGCCGACTGATTGTTGTGGAAGGACTTTATTTATTATTAGTTTGTGTCTTTTTTTTCCAGGTTTTGTTATGTAGTAGATGTGTGTTTTGGTATGGGCTATTTGCCTGTGTGTTCTTGTCATGTGTTTTTTTTGGTTTGGGCCATTAGCTCTTATGCACCCGAGGGTCACTTTTTTATCCTATTGGGATCAGACATTGGGATATTACCCTTTTGGGGTCTTTTTAGTTTTTTTTTTAGTTGTGTTGTTGGTTAGTTTAGTTGGGAGTTTTTATTTTAGCGTTGCTATCCGGAATTCTAGGCGGTCTTCTGACCTGTCCTCCCACTTTTTTCAGCTGTTGGCTGTTGTGTATTCGCAGATTTGTGCATGTTGATTTATAATATTATCTATCGTTTTAGAAAAAAAAAAGGTAAGTATAATATATTGTAGTTAGACAATTATGTGCATCGAGAAGAGTTTTTCAATTTCAATTCTAAACTTAATATTTTTTATACATTGTTCATAATTCATTTAATTAATCGACATTTATCAAAACCTATTATATGGCATGAAATCTTAACTGGTCTTAGGGTCATGTCCACATAGATAGTGAATTTTAAGATTTGTTGAAGGGTGACACTGTTTAGTCCAGCCTAATTGTGGGCTTGGACTAAATAATAACTAAAGCCCATTATCATGTTAAAATAAATAAATAAAAATTGGTTTTCAAGTGGCAGTGCGCACGGACATAAAAGATAAACCGAGAGAAACATTTAAAAAAAAAAAAACCAATCCCGATTTTCGCATCTGCACAACGCAGTCCCAGAAAATTGCGGATTCCCGGAGATTGCACCGTTGGATCGTCACGAAATTTTGACAGCAAGTTCATGACTTCTTAATCTTCGTATTGAACGGTGGATATCGGATTTTGAGCATGTTTGGGCTGTCTGTTTTAGGATGATTTGAAGGGGATATTTGTGGTGTTTTTGTTGAATTGTTTCTCGTTGTTAGCCAAGATCTTGTGTTGTGATCTTAAGGATTGTTGTTAGACTCTAGTTTGCTGAACTGGAGAGAATTTAGGTTGTACCCATTATCGGATTGATATAGTGGATGATTTAAGCGGCCTACAGGTCCCGTGGTTTTTTTACCCAATTTCGTGTTTTCCAAGCTAAAAATCTTGTTTCATTTTATTGCTTGTTTGATCATCGTTTGGTTGCTATTGCTTGTGTTTATTGTTATTATTGAATTGTACTTGGTGCTTATTATTCGGTTGAAGTCATATTTGTTTGGTAGCTTTAACCACAACAAAGTGGTATCAGAGCGCCAGGTTGGTTCATGTACCTTGTCCAAATCATGGAGACTAACACAAGTCGGATGGTTACCTTGAATGGGTCCAATTACCATGTGTGGAAAGGAAAGATGGAAGATCTCTTGTATGTGAAGGATTATTATTTGCCCGTATTTACCGATGAGAAGCCATCGGATAAAACCGATAAAGAATGGGAGCTTTGTCACCGTCATGTGTGTGGCTACATTAGGCAATGGGTAGATGATAATGTCCTCAATCAAGTTAGTGAAGAAAAGCATGCACGAACTTTGTGGAATGAACTCGAAGAGTTGTATGCGCGGAAAACCGGGAACTACAAGTTGTTTTTTATCAAGCAGATGATTTGAAGTGCCAAGATGGAAAGAATATGTCAGACCACCTGAACACATTCCAAGGAATCATTAATCAGCTGGCTGGAATGAATATCAAGTTTGACGATGAAATACAAGGGTTGTGGCTCCTTCGTACTTTACAAGACTCGTGGAAGTCGTTCAGAACGTCTTTGTCTAACTCAGCCCCGAATGGAATTTGCTCCATGGATATGGTGAAGAGCAGTGTCCTAAACGAATAAATGAGAAGAAAATCACAGGATTCTTCTTCAGAGATGGATGTCTTATTCGTTGAAAGGTGGGGGAGAAGTAAAAGCAAGGGTCCGAATGATAGAAATCGAAGTAAAAGCAAATCTGGAAGGTACGCCAACCTTGAGTTCACCATTTCGGCAAAAAAGGGACACAACAAGAGGTATTCCAGAAAGTTCCTCAGGGAGAATCCGAATTGCAAAGTCAAAGAAAAGAAAGCTGAAGATGGTGAAGACGGTGAGGAGGTAGCGTCGACTACTGATGATTCTCTTATTATTTATGAAGGTGATGCCGTCAATCTCGCTTGCCAGGAAACTAGTTGGGTGATCGATAGCGGTGCTTCGATTCATGTCACATCGCGAAGGGATTTCTTCAGGTCCTACACTCCCGGTGACTTCGAAAGTGTTAGGATGGGAAATGATGGTATTGCTAAGGCATTTGGCATGGGAGACGTGCACTGGGAGACTGGAAATGGCAACACCTTAGTTTTGAGAGGTGTGAAGCATGTTCCCAACATTCGCATGAATTTGATATCTACCGGCAAGCTCGATGATGAAGGGTTTTGTAACACCTTTCGAGACGAAAAGTGGAATGTAACGCCCCAAAATTTTTGCAAGACAATTCCAGATTTATCCAAAAATCTTGTTTTAAAATTTCGAAAAAAAACCATTTATCGATTTTATAAAACATTGGCGCTACTCGAGAACATTTCAAAGTTAAACACATAATCAGCATAAAGGAAACGAGAATATTCAACATAATTCAAGTTGATAAAAATAATCCACATGGTTCAACAGTTTAACCAATCCCAAAGGCAATAGGGAAAATGACGAAGTCTGATAATCTCAACATAATTATCAAAGTAAGCGGAAGCAATATAAAGTAATAATGTTTGATCACCCACTCGTCTTCAGTCTCGTCATGCCCAACACTTGCTTAACCTGCATCAATGAAGAGCAGGTGGGGATGAGCACAAATAATAACGAGGTGCTCACCACTATGCATAACATATTGGTAAGAAACCTATACTAGAGTCATATGCGAGTACATGGCCAAAAGACATAATACACCACTCTCCTACTCATCACTATACTCATGTGCACACCTATCATAAGCCGCCAGGGGTAAGCCCAAACTCGTCAGCGGGAGTACAGTCGTGCCGAGGTTCAACATCAACGGTCACGGCCCATCAACTAGGCTAAAATGAGTCAACCCACCATAAGGTTGGAGATCGCCCACCACTAGGCACCGTCTCATGACTCACACATACATTCATAGACATAAAGTATAAAAATCTTACCTCAAAAATAGCATAGCAAATTTTAGATTAAAACCCACCTGGATACCGGAATGCAGCCAACACAAGCAGTTGAAGAAATAACGGCAAAAGTTCAGCTCGATGAACCTACACCAATTACGATAGTCCTATCAACAGACTATTCAGCACAAAACAACACAGAAGCAACACACAAGCAACACGTACTTAGCCGAAACCATATCGACTAAGTGACTCGTGGATTCCTTGACCGAGTTAAGTACTTTGGAGTGACTACTAAACCTGAACACAACTCAGATATCTCAGATAATACACATACATCATGCCAACATCAATATAATCCAACCCGAACCTAAACAATGAACAACCGAGTATTAAGACACCAAAATAAATAAAATTCAGAATCTAGAGTTAGACTCAGCCAACCAACCTGAAACATTACCATATTACAGGGTATATAAAAACACATAACCTCACCAAGCTTCAGCTCAAAATTCATTCGGGAGCATTTTTAAATATTTAAAGCAAAACAGTGTAAAAATCCGACGTTTAATAGTTCATATAGCTACATTTTGAATTTTAATCCAAAATTTTGACACAAAACAGAATACCACACAATAACATACTCCTCAAAGTTTCAGCTCAAAACTCCAAGTGTACGATTTTTAATGAATTTTACAAGATTCTGACCAGAAACCGATGTATATAATTAAAATAGTTACAGGTGGAGTTTCGACTTGAAAATTTTACACGACTTACAAAATTATCACAGCAGATCACATAAAAAATTTCACAGCAATCGGACAACCACATGATTTTTCATGAATTAGTTACGATTCAACAGCACGCTCGGTTTGTAAAAATCATAACTCGCAGTATATTATACATCGAAACGACTCCAAACTTGAACCAACAGCTCAAGGACGACTCCAACTACTTAGAACTCCAGGAATTCCACGAATATTACTAATCGAAACTCAGTTCAACGATAAACCAAAGTGACGGCAATCACCTTGATATCC
>CACSLK010026087.1:1238309-1256206 GCA_902706635.1 Striga hermonthica
AAAAAAAAAAAAAAAAAAAAAACTCACGCATGGAAGAGTGAACCGGGTCGGCTGGCCGGGACACGGCTCATGGGCGGACCAGGTTCGATTGCTTGGGTCGGGTTCTACACTTAGAATAAGCTCTCGGGCTCGGATTAATCACGCGACAATTAAAATTATAATCGACTAATATATATATATACAATACACATATTAATGTTATTTAATAATACACGTTTAATTAAATATGATATTTAGGCAATTTGACAATTAAACACATAAAAATAATAATAATAATAATAATAATAATAATAATAATGGACAATTAATAATAATAATAAATCAAAATAAAACACAATAATTCTTATTTAAATAGGGTGTTACATCAGTCCCTTCATCTGATATGGAACATGCAGGACAAAGCGCAGTCAAATGATCGTATATGCCATAGTTGAAACAAATATACGGGAGGAACTCATATTCTACCCATTGGACCTTCTTACAAATCGTGATACTAGCACACAAAGGCTTATTTAAATTTGAGACCACCGCTAGACGAGCATACTTACCCTCGTTTTGCCAGATGTCTGATGATCAATCTTCACCACTTCGCCCACAATTTCCCCAATAGTCCTAAATACCATTTTGTGGTACAGGTGAACTGACATACCCCGGTCGGCGAATCCACATCACCAAAGATTTAATTTGATTACAAGTTGCATCAAACTCTTCACTCCACGGTTGGACGTGTAAATATTATTTCTGATATTGCTTTGAAACAACCCATGGACCCCTAGTAAGCACACGATTGGCCTCATCTTGTGTAGTGAAATAAATTTGGAAATATTCATTTCCCAAATCAATCATGTCACTCCCATTCATAAACGACCACAAAGAAAACACCTTGGTTTGCAACAAATGAGGAGAGAAGGTTGATTGGATTTTATTCGTGTCAATAATTTCCACTTGGTTCTTTTTGTGCTTTTAATCTCAGTGGCAGGTCCATCAAGCTCGTCACGAATAACTCAAGCAAGTTGATTGGATTTTATTTGATTTGGTTTGGTTTTGCAGTATTTGTGCTTTTGACCTCAGTGGCAGGTCGATCATGCTTATTACGGATAGATCGAGCAGGTTTACGGATTTGCTTGATTTGATTTTGTGGTATTTGTGCTTTTAACCTCAGTGGCAGGTCGATCATGCACATTACGGATAGCTCGGTTTATGGATTTGCTTGATTTGATTTTGTGGAATTTGTGTTCTTGACCTCAGTGGCAGGTCGATCATGCTCATTACTGATAACTTGAGCAGGTTTATGGATTTGTTTGATTTGATTTTGCGGAATTTGTGCTTTTGACCTCAAGGCAGGTAGATCATGCTCATTACGGATAGATCGAGCAAGTTAATGGTTTTATTTGATTTGGTCTTGTAGAATTTGTGCTTCTGACCTTAGTGGCAAGTCGATCATGCTTATTACGGATAGCTTGAGCAGGTTTATGGATTTGCTTGATTTGATTTTGTGGAATTTGTGCTTTTGACCTCAGTGGCAGGTCGATCATGCTCATTACGGATAGCTCGAGAAGGTTTATGGATTTGTTTAATTTGATTTTGTGGAATTTGTCCTTTTGACCTCAGTGGCAGGTCGATCATGTTTATTACGGATAGCTCGAGCAGGTTAATGGTTTTATTTGATTTGGTCTTGTGGAATTTGTGCTTCTGACCTCAGTGGCAGGTCGATCATGCTCATTACGGATAGCTCGAGCAAGTTTATGGATTTGTTTGATTTGATTTTGTGGAATTTATGCTTTTGACATCAGTGGCAGGTCGATCATGCTCATTACGGATAGCTCGGGCATGTTTATGGATTTGTTTGATTTGATTTTGTGGAATTTGTGGATTAAAATGAGATTACAAACGGACCACAATGTCAAATTATAGGACCAAATTTGATTAGAAAAGGACCAAATTTGATTAAAATGTCAAATTATAGGACCAAGTTTGAAAGTGGCCAATGGCGGGGTGGTTTTTTTGGAAAGTGGTCAAATTATAGGACCAATTTTGAAATTATGACCTATTAAATTTAACTAGAAGGTGGTTAATCCACTAGTCCGTTTAGAGTTAATAACATCATGCACGAATTAATTGAATTTAATTAAAACAATTGCAAGTTGAAGTGTCTGTTGTGATTAAAGCGACCAAACAAATATGACTTGAACCGAATAATAAGCACCAAGTCCCAATTCAACAATAACAATAACCACAAACAATAGCAACCAAACGATGATCAATCAAGCAATAAAATGACACGATTTTTAGCGCGGAAAACCCCAAATTGGGTAAAAAAACCACGGGACCCGTAGGCCGCTTAAATCATCAACTATATCAAACCAATAATAGGTAAAACTGAAATCCTCTCCAGTTCAGCAACCTAGAGGCTAACAACAATGCTTAAGATCACAACACAAGATCTTGGCTAACAACGAGAAACAATTCAACAAAAACACCACAAATATCCCCTTCACGTCACCCTCAAACAGACCGCACAAACAAGTTCAAAATTTGATCTCCACCGTTCAATATGAAGAGAAGAAGTCATGAACCTGCTACCAAAATTCGGTGACGATCCAATGGTGCAATCTCCGGGAAGAACCCTGTGATTTTCTTCCCCGCCTTTCAACGAATAAGACATCCATCTCTGAAGAAGAACCATGTGATTTTCTTCTCATTTATTCGTTCAGGACACTGCTCTTCACCATATCCATGGAGCAAATTCCATTCGGGGCTGAGTTAGACAAAGACGTTCTAAAAGACTCCCACGAGTCCTGTAAAGTACGAAGAAGCCACAACCCTTGTATTTCATCGTCAAACTTGATATTCATTCCAGTCAGTTGATTAATGATTCCTTGGAATGTGTTCAAGTGGTCTGACATATTCTTTCCATCTTGGCACTTCAAATAAATCATCTGACGGTGACGGTGACAAAGTCCATGCATGCTTTTCTTCACTAACTTGATTGAGGACATTATCATCTACCCATTGCCTAATGTAGCCACACACATGACGGTGACAAAGCTCCCATTCTTTATCGGTTTTATCCGATGGCTTCTCATCGGTAAACACGGGCAAATAATAATCCTTCACATACAAGAGATCTTCCATCTTCCCTTTCCACATATAGTAATTGGACCCATTCAAGGTAACCATCCGACTTGTGTTAGTCTCCAATGGTGCAATCTCCGGGAATTGGAGATTTTCTGGGACTGCACTGTGCAGATGCGAATTCGGGAATGGTTTTTTTTTAAAAAAAATGTTTCTCTCGGTTTTTCTTTTCTGTCTGTGCCCGTTGCCACTTGAAAACCTATTTAGCCCTTATTTAGTCCAATCCTACAATTAGGCCGGACTCAACAAACTTCCCCTCCGGATCAAGTGGTGTGCTCCAACAAGCCCGCTCTTTGCTGGCATACTTCAAGCTTCTCTTTCAAGAAGTCTTCGTCATCATGTCTGCACCATTCTCACTCGAATGAAATGAAAAGTTCTTAGAGAGGTGGATAGCGCTTTGGCTATCACTGAACACAAGATACTTCTTCTGGTGCAAGCCTAATTCCTCTAGGAATCGCCTCATCCACAAAGCCTTTTTGCAACCTTCTGTTATCGCAATGTACTCAGCTTCTGTGGTAGACAACGCAACACACTTTTGCAGCTTAGACTGCCACGACACATCCCCCCCTGCAAAAGTCATCAGAAATCCTGAAATGGACGTTCTGGAATCAACATCACCTGTCGTATCTGAGTCGACATATCCAACTAGCATAGGATCAGCATCACCGAAGCATAAACATGCTCTTGAGGTACCTCTAGGATATCTCAATATCCACTTGACGACTTTCTAATGTTCTCTTCCCAGATTGGAGAGAAAATGACTGACTACTCCAACAGTATAAGCAATATCGGGCCTGGTGCACACAATGGCATACATCAAACTGCCAACCACAAACGCATATAGAACTCGACTCATGTCTGCCTTGTCTTTTTCACTTGTAGGGCATTGCTCCGAATTGAGCTTAAAGTGACCTGCAAGTGAAGAGCTCACCACCCTTGCCTTGCTCATGTTAAACTTCTCAAGTACCTTCTTGATGTAGTCTTCCTGGGATAACCATAGCCTCTTATTCTTTCTACCACAAGATATCTTCATACCGAGTATCTTTTTGCCGCTCCTAAACTCTCTCTTCAACTGAGAAATCTTGCTAGTATCATGGCATGTGACCAAAATATCGTCAACCTACAAGATGAGAATAATAAAATCATCATTGAATTAACTCTTGACGAACACACAATGGTCTGATGATGTTCGGTTGTACCCTTGACTCACCATGAAGGAGTCGAATTTCTTGTACCACAGTCGCGGATCTTGCTTAAGGCCATACAAGATATTCTTCAATCTTCACACAAGGTGCATTTTGCCTTGAACTTGGAATCTCTTGGGCTGCTTCATATAAATTTCTTCTTCCAAGTCGCCGTGAAGAAATGCAGTTCTCACATCAAGTTGCTCGATCTCCAGGTTCAACCGTGCCGCTAAACCAAGGCAACACGAATCGAGGATATCTTCACCACCTGAGAGAATATCTCTTCAAGTCGATTCCCTTTTTCTGACCGTACCCCTTCACAACCAATCGTGCCTTGAATCGTGGCTGCGATCTAGAATTTTCAATCTTCAATCAAAAGACCCTTCTATTTTTGAGCGCTTTCTTGCCTTTCGGTAACTTCGCCAGTTCATAAGTGTGGTTCTCGTGAAGAGACTCCATCTCTTCTTCCATGGCTTTCAACCACTGCTTCTTCTCATCGACTAAGGTCTCCTCTTGGTAAGTTTCTGGCTCTCCGGCATCGGTGATCATCACATACTCATTTGAGGAGTATCTAATAGACGGACGCCGCTCTCGATTGGATATCCTCAAAATAGGCTCTTCTGGTGGTTCTTGAACCCCTTCTTAAACTTCATCAGTTGACTCAACATCATCAACTGTAGGGGCATTACTGTTTGCAGGACCAACATCAGTCTCTGCGCCGTTCCCTCTTGATCAGGATACACAGTAGGTATAGGGGCTAGATCTAAATCAACCATATCATCATTGTACTTCTCTGTCATCTCGGCTTTATCAATGTCTTTTATACTTTGGTCTTCTACGAACACCGCATCTCGACTTTTTACAGGCTTTTTCTGCACTGAGTCATAGAACCTGTATCCAAACTCATCAAGGCCATAACCGACGAATACACATGGCCTTGTTTTCATATCGAGCTTCGACATCTCATCTTTCAGAATACGAACAAAGGCCTTGCATCAAAAAACACGCAAGTGATCGTACGAAACTTCCTTTCCCGACCACATCCTGTCTGGAACCTCAAAATTCAATGGAACACATGGAGTAAGATTCAAAACATGCACCACTGTACTCAAGGTTTCACCCCAAAGGACCTCTGTAACTGTGACTGCGAAAGCAAACATCTCACCCTCTCAACTAGTGTCCGGTTCGTCCTCTCAGCTAACCCATTCAACTGAGGAGTCTTTGGAGGTGTCTTCTGTTGTCGAATAGCATGTTGACTACAATACTCATCAAACGAGCCGTAGTATTCGCCTCCATTATCTGTTCGGATGCACTTAAGCTTCACACTTGTTTCTTGTTCCACAAGAGCATGAAACTTCTTGAAGACGTCTATAACTTGATCTTTTGACTTCAACATATACACCCAAATCTTTGTTGAATGATCTTCGATGAAAGTCACAAAGTAAAAGACACCACCAAGTGTTCTCGTCTTCATTGGACCACATACATCAGAGTGGACCATATCCTAAATAGCCATTTTGCGTGGGTGGGGAACTCTCTTGAAGGCAACTCTGGTTTGCTTCCCTGCCTAGCAATGAGCACACTTCTTCAGAAAACCCGTTTGCACACCTAGGAAGAGATTCTTCTTGGCCAACACTGTCAAGCCCTTCTCGCTCATGTGGCTAAGTCGGTTGTGCCAAAGTTCTACAATGCGTTCGTCGTCCACCGCATTTATCATAGAATCCGCAATCTTCACGTTCATCACGTAAAATGAGGAACACTTCTGCCCTCTCGCCACAATCAAGGATCCCTTCGTGAGTTTCCACTTTCCGTCTCAAAAGGTGTTACAAAACCCTTCATCATCGAGCTTGCCGGTAGATATCAAATTCATGCGAATGTTGGGAACATGCTTCACACCTCTCAAAACTAAGGTGTTGCCATTTCTTGTCTCCCAGTGCACGTCTCCCATGCCAACTGTCTTAGCAATACCATCATTTCCCATCCTAACACTTCCGAAGTCACCGGGAGTGTAGGACCTGAAGAAATCCCTTCGCGATGTGACATGAATCGAACCACCGCAATCGATCACCCAACTAGTCTTCTGGCAAGCGAGATTGAGGGCATCGCCTTCATAAATAATAAGAGAATCATCGGTAGCCGGCGCTACCTTCTCACCATCTTCACCATCTCCAGCTTTCTTTTCTTTAACTTTGCCATTCGGATTCTCCCTGAGGAACTTTTTGGAATACCTCTTGTTGTGTCCCTTTTTTGCCAAAATGGTGACACTCAAGGTTGGCGTACCTTCCAGATTTGCTTTTACTTCGATTTCTATCATTCGGACCCTTGCTTTTACTTCTCCCCCGCCTTTCAACGAATAAGACATCCATCTCTAAAGAAGAACCCTGTGATTTTCTTCTCATTTATTCGTTCAGGACACTGCTCTTCACCATATCCATGGAGCAAATTCCATTCGGGGCTGAGTTAGACAAAGACATTCTAAAAGACTCCCACGAGTCCTGTAAAGTACGAAGAAGCCACAACCCTTGTATTTCATCGTCAAACTTGATATTCATTCCGGTCAGTTGATTAATGATTCCTTGGAATGTGTTCAAGTGGTCTGACATATTCTTTCCATCTTGGCACTTCAAATAAAACATCTGACGGTGACGGTGACAAAGTCCATGCATGCTTTTCTTCACTAACTTGATTGAGGACATTATCATCTACCCATTGCCTAATGTAGCCACACACATGACGGTGACAAAGCTCCCATTCTTTATCGGTTTTATCCGATGGCTTCTCATCGGTAAACACGGGCAAATAATAATCCTTCACATACAAGAGATCTTCTATCTTCCCTTTCCACATATAGTAATTGGACCCATTCAAGGTAACCATCCGACTTGTGTTAGTCTCCATGATTTGGACAAGGTACACGAACCAACCTGACGCTCTGATACCACTTTTTTGTGGTTAAAGCTACCAAACAAATATGACTTCAACCAAATAATAAGCACCAAGTCCAATTCAATAACAACAATAAACACAAGCAATAACAACCAAACGATAATCAAATAAGCAATAAAATGAAACAAGATTTTTAGCTTGGAAAACACCAAATTGGGTAATACCTGTAGGCCGCTTAAATCATCCACTATATCAATCCGATAATGGGTACAACCTAAATTCTCTCCGTTCAGCAAACTATAGTCTAACAACAATCCTTAAGATCACAACACAAGATCTTGGCTAACAACGAGAAACAATTCAACAAAAACACCACAAATATCCCCTTCACATCACCCTAAAACAGACAGCTCAAACATGCTCAAAATCCGATATCCACCATTCAATACAAAGAGTAAGAAGTCATGAACCTGCTGTCAAAATTTCATGACGATCCAACGGTGCAATCTCCGGGAATCCGCAATTTTCTGGGACTGCGTTGTGCAGATGCAAAAATCGGGAATGGTTTTTTTTTTTTAAATGTTTCTCTCAGTTTATCTTTTCTGTCCGTGCGCACTGCCACTTGAAAACCAATATTTATTTATTCATTTATTTATTTTGACATGATAATGGGCTTTAGCTCTTATTTAAGCCCACAATTACGCTTGACTAAATATTGTCACCCTTCAACAAATCTTAAAATTCACTATCTGTGTGGACATGACCCTAGGACCAGTTAAGATTTCATGCCATATAATAGGTTTCGATAAATGTCGATTAATTAAATGAATTATAAACAATGTATAAAAAATATTAAGTTTAGAACTGAAATTAAAAAACTCTTCTCGATGCACATAATTGTCTAACTACAATATATTATACTTACCTTTTTTTTTTTCTAAAACGATAGATAATATTATAAATCAACATGCACAAATCTGCGAATACACAGCAACCAACAACTGAAAAAAGTGAGAGGACAGGTCAGAAGACCGCCTAGAATCCCGACTAGCAACGCTAAAATAAAAACTCCCAACTAAACTAACCAACAACACAACTAAAAAAAAACTAAAAAGACCCCAAAAGGGTAATATCCGAGTGTCGGATCCCAATAGGATAAAAAAGTGACCTCGGGGGCATAGGAGCTAACGGCCCAAACCAAAAAACACTTGACAAGAACACACAGGCAAATAGCCCATACCAAAACACACATCTACTACATAACAAAACCTAGAAAAAAAGACACAAACTAATAATAAATAAAGCCCTTCCACAACAATCAGTCGGCCCTAACCAGTGGAGAACAGTCGATATCAAAGAATAATCCAAGTCCTGGGGACGGCTTACGAACCTACCACAAGGCCTATATAAGAAGTGGAGCCCTAACACAAACCAATCTCCGAAAAGACTCGCCTCTACCGGAGGAACAACTGGACTCGCACCCACTCTTGCACACCCCAAGCACGCCTAACACCACTAACCGAGCTTAGGAGCACCAGAACCCTACCGTCTAACACCACTAGCCGAAACAGGGTGCAGCTCGGGCCCACAACTTCGACACACCATCATAGTCACATCCCGCCTTACGACCCACGAACCAGACAATATCACCGTCAACCACCAGTACCAGGACAAGAAGAAAAACCCTGAGCAGTAATCGCCGGAAAAACCAAATCCACCTGAGGGCCTTCCGCTCGCAACAGCACATAGATTGGAAAAAATGAAACCAGAGCAGAAAAAAGATAATGACTCACCTCTAATTGAGACCGACGGGCCACGACTCCAACAATTGTTAACCGGTCGACGACCAAAGTGCTCGTCTCCTCCTATTTAAACTTCGCCGGCGAAAGAGATAGGTAGACCGACAGTCACGCGACACCAAAGGTCCAAGAGCAGAGGAGGGACGGTGGTCGAGCACGACCATCGGTCGGCACCGCACCGCCGCCGAGGAAGGCTGCCGATTTAGATGGAGGAGAAGCTAGGTTTTCCGAATTGGTGGGGGGACGTCGAGAGAGTTTTTTCTTACCAAATATTAGAAAATTTAAAAGAAGAAATAATATTAATTAAATAATTAGTTATCTTGAAATTAGTAAGAATATTTCTCTCACCTTTATTGGTTAGTTTTTTTTTTTCACCATTCTATATCACAATAATTTTCAAGACTCAAATCATTTAATAGGTATTGATATAAAATATAAATATTTAATTATTTCAAAAATAAATTTATTATTTATTATGATTGATAGACAAATATAGGTATAATTTATTAATTATATTATATTTGCAAATTGAGTGTCAAATCAAAATTTATCAAGAGATTATTAATTTATTATATTATATATACTAAGCTTAGAATAAATAAAAATTTATAAGTTTTAAAATATATTTATCAAATATTTTTTTGTCTTACAATCATAGATGTGTTTCAGTCAACTACTATTTTTGAAGTTCATTTGCAAATTGTAGTTAATCATTTTTAATTATGTAGCTTCTTGTGAGAACTAAAAATATGACAACACTTGTCCTCATATATAAATCGAAATTTACTATTTGTATCGAATATTTCTAGAACTTTTTTCTTAGTTTTTTTTTCCTGTCATTAATATTGTGATTTGCAAAACATACATACAAGGTTGATTTATACCGCTTACAGAAATACTAATATGTGTAGGTGTCACTATATATGATATGTTTCCTGACCCGTGGGGTGATTGTTTACAAAATAATTTACTCACTTTTATTTCAACTCAAAATCTAACTCAACTTTAACTCAACTCTACTATCTTTAATATTATTCATATAATTAAATAATATAAACAAATTACGTCACATCAACTTTAATTCACTATTAATCCACTCACATAATTTTAACTACCTATCATTTCCAATCATTTTCAATAATTTATCTCTTACTTTTATATCAAATCAATTTTAAATATTTTATTTTAAATATTATTTTAATACATTCTTAAAATTCCACTACAATTAACCATACCAGCTTTTTCAAAATTAACTATAGTTAACCAAAATAACTCAAATTGAACAAATTATTTCATAAACAATCAAGCCATAAGATTTGGAGAATTCGATAAATTTCAATTAATTGTATGAATTGTAAATCGTGCAAGAAATATATTAATTGTATGAATTGTAAATCGTGCAAGAAATATATTAAGTTTAAAACTAAAATTTATGCCGCCCTTGTGGTCCTACCCGACTCGATTTCGGATTAGTCGGTTTCCCTGTGGATCCGAAAACCGGAAGGTCCCTGTAAAAAAAAAAAAAAACTAAATTTAAAAATTCGATCATTGCACAGAATAATCGAACTACAATCTAATATACTTACCAAATATTCAAAAATTTAAAAGAAAAAACAAAATTAAATATTTGGTACTCTCACCTCTTTATTGGTTAAATAGAGTGTAAAACTGAAACTTTATTTTTTTTTGTTTTCTTTCTTAATCTTATATCACAATAATTTTCAAGGCTCAAATCATTTATTAGGTATTGATAGAAATACTCATTTACTTGATATATTATTTTTTACTGATTAAAATTGATAGACAAATAAAGATATAATTATTTAATTATATTATATATGCAGAGCTAATGTCATATCAAAATTTATCAAGTCATTATTAATTTAACATATTATATAAAATGAGCTTATAATAAATAAAAACATAATAAGTTTTAAAATATATGTTTGTCCCATTTTGTTGCATTTTTCGTTGTTATTTTTCCTTTATTTTTCTCTCGTTTTAGGTCTTTTAGTTGGTTTTTAGGTCGTTTTGTCGTTTATTACGTATTTTGCTCTATTTTGGTTTGTTATGTATTTTTCGGTCATTTTTCCAGTTGTTTGTCGTTGTTGGTGTGCAGGTTGGAAGATTCGAGAGGATTTATTTCTCATAGTAAATGGACCGGGTGAACACCATTGAATACAACGCCTCGATGGCAATATACAAGAAAGCACGGAATTAAATTCTACTTCCAAACGAGCTCCCTGAAAAGCTAAGTCGGATAACTAGTCACGAGCTCGCTCAGGCCTTCGAACGTGAACAACCTGTTCTTCTCACGCAGGCACTTCACATTACCAGCATCACAACGTACATAATACTCCATATTTCCGAGAACCACCACGCCACTGCGACAGCACCTTCGTCTCCACGGAGCACCTCCACCTTCACGGGCTACCTGCCCCTGCTGCTCCTCCACGTCGTGAAGATCCCACCTGTCACACCGCGTAGTCGTGCCATGCCGTGAAGAACATTGATGAAGATCGCGTGTCTCGACTGCCGATAAGCCGCTAGCCCGCGCCTTGAATCGCCGATAGGTGTTCTTCGAGCCAGCACAACGCCTCTTGGAACGAATAAAATTGCAATAGAATTTTGGTGGAAAATTAAAGCAAAGTGGAAGAACAAAAGTTCAGATTTCTATTCATAACATGGGGAATGGCCTTTATATAGGCAAAAAATATATCTAATCCTCATCTACCTAGGGAGCTATTAAAACAATAAAATATTAAGAATCCTAAACAATCTAGAAATCATAATGTAAGATGGGAACTATTAGCTTGGCTTGCACACCAAGCAACCTCTCTCTCTTATTCTCTTTTTTCAGCCGCCTTGCACATCGCCTAAGTCCCAGCCGCCCGCGCGCCTTGCCTAGTCCTCACGGCACTAGGGCGCGCCGCCTTGCTGCGCGCGTGTACTGGCACCCAGCGTGCTGCGCACGCCAATGCTGCGCGTGCCGCCCTCTTGCGCGTGATCGCCCGCAAGTCCGCACTCCTCGAGGACTTGGGCTTTTTGCCCCGCGCGTGTACCTTTTTCCGGCGTGTTGCGCACGCCTGCGCCTTCCGGGTCCTTAGCGCGCGCGTGCTCCTCCGTCTCTCTGCATGCCTCGAGGATTGCAGTCTCGTACGTGCGCTTTGCGCCCGTCGCCCGTGCACGTTGCACGTCCGCACCCGTCATCTGGTCATTTTCGCTCGTCTCGCGTGCACTATACTCAAGTGAGCGCACTTCTGCTGTTTCTCGCGCTAGCCTCCTGCGTGCATGGTAAGCGCGACTTGCGGCGTTCTTGAGCTGCCCAGCCATTTCCGCATCATTCTCGTCCCCTTCAAGTGTTTTCTTGTCCTCAAGGATAAAATTCGGGAACTGATCGCGCATTTCACCAAGATCTTCCCAAGTGGCTTCTTCAGGTGGCAACTCTTCCCAATCAACTAGTATCTCCCAACGATAGCGCCCTGCTTTCCTGAATTTGTGATGCTCAATCGCACGTTTTGGGCGAACAATGATCCTACCATCGGTTGCAGTTGCTAGTAACTCCTCACACCACTTGTGAGCTTCTCCTAGACTTCTCTTGAGCTGCGAGACATGAATAACTGGATCGATCTGCGAACTCTCCGGCAATTCTAGACGATAAGCTAACTGACCAATGCGCTTCAGAATCTGATAAGGCCCATAGTAGCGGCCGCCTAGTTTGGTTGCCGCCCTTTGTGCTGTCGTGCGCTGCCTAAACGGTCGCAGCTTCAAGTAGACATATTCTCCGGGTGCAAAATTCTCTTCTCACAATTTTCCATCTGCAAAGGCTTTGGTTCGGTTAATCGAGCCTTCGAGATTCTTCTTGAGTTCTCGCAACATCAAATCTCGCGCTTCCAGCTCTCGACCAACCTCATCATTGACCGTACTCACTTCCGAATAATTGATCAATGTAGGGGGTTTGCACCTATATACTAGCTCGAATGGCGTTGTTTTGGTTGATTCATGGTAGGTGTTGTAGTACCAATACTCTGCCCAAGGCAAAACGTTTTCCCACTTCTTTAGAAATTGATGATATAGCACCTTAAGTACTGATCAAGAGTTCGGTTGGTTACCTCAGTTTGTCCATCTGTCTGTGGGTGATAGACTGAGCTCATTGATAACTTAGTCCCTTCTAGCTTGAAAAATTTGGACAAAAAGCTGCTCATAAAGGTCCGGTCTCGATCTAAAACAATAGAACGTGGGGCTCCGTGTAACTTCATCACATATTCAACGAACAATCTGGCGATAGATTTCGCCGTATAGGGATGGGTGATGGGTATGAAGTGAGCATACCTGTTCAGTCGATCCACTACGACTATTACTTTGTTGAACCCATTGGAACTCGGCAACCTTCAATAAAATCCATAGTAATGTCCTCCCAAATTGCCTCGGGTACTTGTAGAGGTTGCAGCAGCACACTCGGTCGTCGCGAATTAACTTTAGTACGCTGATAGTTGTAGCATCGAGCAATGTAATCCCGGACTACGCTCTGCTGCCCTGGCCAAAAGAAGGTGTTGGCTATTCTCATCCATGTGCGATAGACCCCTGAATGTCCTCCGATCTTAGAATCGTGGAAGTGCTGCATGATCTTTTCGCGTAGCTGCCCATTGTCTGGAACAAATACTCGGCCTCGGCATAGTAGTAGGCCATTGTGCAGCTCATAATCGGTAGCGGTGGTTTCTCCTGCTCTGATCCCTCGGCACAACTCTTGGCAATAGACATCCTCCTCTTGCGCCTTCCGAACTTCCTCCCAAATGGTCCACGTCAGTCCGGTGATAGCACTAAGCTCAGCTACATCCGTCCGTCGGAATAATGCGTCGGCTACAACATTTTGTTGACCTGGCCGGTAGACTATCTCAAAGTCGAACCCCATAAGTTTCAAGACAAACTTATGTTGTTCAGAGGTAACAACCCATTGCTCGAGTAGATGCTTAAGCGGCTGTTGGTCGGTTACAATTCGAAACCGTCGCCCCAATAGATAAGGCATCCAGCACCTCACAACCTCAACAACTGCTAGCATCTCCTTAACATACACAGATAAACCCAATCGAGTCATGCCCAACGCCTTGCTGAGGTAAGCGAAGGGTCGTCCTTCATGCACTAGCACGACTCCAATTCCAATATCACTTGCATCTGTGTACCTCGAACAAGATATCAAATCTTGGCATTGCGAGCACTGGCGTTGTAGTCATGGCGCCTTTCAGTTTCCCGAACGCCTCCTCGCTAGCCTGGGTCCATGTGAACCCTCCTTTCTTGGTTATCTCCGTAAGTGGGTTGGCGATGGTCCCATAGTCCTTCACGAACTTCCTGTAGTAACATGTGAGTCCTAATAATCCTCTTAGTTGGGTAAGACTCGTAGGCTTAGGCCAGTCGACCATAGCCTTAATTTTCCTCGGATCGACCTTCACGCCATTGTGAGATATAAAGTGACCTAGGTACTCAACCATCTCCTGCCCGAATGAACACTTGGACGGCTTGATGTGTAATAAATTAGCCTCCAAGACTTTGAGCACCACTCTTAAATGCTCTAGATGATCTGACCATGACTTTGGATAAACAAGAATATCATCAAACAATACTAAGACTAACTTAAGCAGGTACTCTTTGAAGATGGAATTCATAGCGAATTGGAAAGTAGATGGGGTGTTGCAAAGCCCGAATGGCATCACCAAATACTCATAATGCCCTTGAAGCGTACGAAAGGCCGTCTTTGGGATGTCGGCCTTGTGGAGTCATATCTGATGATATCCTGCTCTCAGGTCGAGCTTTGAGAAATAACATGATCCTGCCAGCTCATCGAGCATGTCGTCGATACTAGGAATAGGAAATTGATCCTTGATAGTCGCGGCATTCCGAGCCCGGTAGTCAGTGCAAAACCTCCACGTGCCATCTTTCCTTTTAGCAAACAGTACTGGTGATGAAAACAGGCTCAAGCTATGCTGAATTAACCCAGTCTCTAACATCTCTGCTACTTGCCTTTCGATCACAGCTTTCTGGAAGTGAGCGTACATATAGGGATGGATGTGTACTGCGTGTTGTTCGTTGACCAGTGGTATTCGGTGGTCGAACTTCCGGTGAGGTGGTAGTCCCTTGGTGTAACGCCCCATTCGTTTTATAGAATTTCTCGAATTATTCTATTTATCGAATCTTAATTTTGAGATTATATTTTATAATATTATATGGATACTGTGATTATATAGCTCGTTCGGTTTTATTTTATCAGTCGCAGTTTGAATTTTCGGTGTAATGGCGTAAGCCGAATTTTTGTTTGTTTGAATCCGTTTTAGAACCGTTGCTACCTGAACTCCGAAATGATCAACAGCGCTTAAAACATTATATTGTCATCTCTATAATAGTATTTTCAGCCACCAAAACTGAATCAAGGGAGTTAAAATCAAATTTTAGTCAAAATTTCGATTTTAAGGTAGCCGTTCGTTTGAAGTCCGAATTTGGTTCCGTAAATTTTGTTATTCTCATTTTCTTAGCATGTTCCAAGATAGCTCTAAATAATTAATATTTTTCAGCTATTTTTAACATAAAAACTGAATTAGAAGAGGAAAAATTTATTTTAGTCAAATTCTTCGATCTTCGGTTATAGTCGGATTTTAAGCCCGATTTTGGTTCCGTAAAATTTATTTTCCTCTCAATCCTTTTAGTATGCATCAAGACCATGCTTAATACTATTTTTACAAGTTAAAGTGACCAACAATTCAGATTTTAGTGATCATCATAAGGTAATAACCAAAACAAAGAGCATATTAATGATCATACCCATATTATTTCTTCATGTGAGCACATGATCTTGATCCAAATCTTGTTCCCTACCACATGTGATGCTAAACCAGATTCTTTTGTTCAGCTAAGCTTTTACATTATTGAGAATCTTGGCAAGACAGCCCAAGTCAACTAGACAACACCTAATGTGCACATGAGAAATTTAACAACCATTTGCATATAATTAATTTCTACCATTTTGTCTTGGTTATTCATGAGATACTTTAAGTATCATTCCTTAGCTAAGAATAACCTTTGAACACTTAGAAAACATTAGCAAAAAGAGAGAAAAACCGAGTTCAAGCAAGAGAGGGAGAGAAGGAGAAGAATCGAGCAACACTTCTTTCATTTCTCCTCATCATTTTCATTTTCTTGAATGAGGTAAGGTGTCTCTGTTATGACATTAAGTAATTGTTTTCTGAAAATATGTTCTTCATATAAATTGTAGTTCGTCTTGTTATCTTTCTTTAGGCTTCAGAGTTTCGATAATCCGATTAATATTGATTGAGTTATGATTTTTACAAATTTATCATACAAGCAGTTTTTCTGGACCCGACAGCATGAGTTTTTATAATGTTTGGCCTGTTTATAGTGTCATAATGTGATCTAGTGAATTTATAGTTTTTATGAAAGTTATATGGCTGTTGAGTATCTTTCTAATGAGATAGGATTCATGTTAAGGTGATATCTATAGTCGAGTTGTGTTCATATGATTGTAGATATACATGAAGTAGGGTTTTACACTTTGGCAGAAAATTGATTCTAAATGTTAGTAGCTTTTACACCATTTTAAATACCTTATCTACTTTTGTATTCTAAATAAAAGTTGTAGGTCGATCTCTTAGCTTTCGAAGCATACCAGAATCATGTAATTTAGAGGTCTGTAGCATGATTTAGAGGACAAATACCGAGGTACTGTTTATATAAAAATTTAGTCTCGGACAGATTTTATAAATCAAATATTTTGTGTCCAAACTAATTTATATAGTGATTATTTGCCAATGTAGTCTTCAGCAAATTGTGGGAATTTGAGTTAGCTATCACGTGATTTTTGAATCTCATTAAAATCATATCTGTAGCTCCAGTTATCTAGCAATTACTGAAGTCTGATCGGTTATAAGTTCTCAATGTTTGACTGCTACTCAGTTTTGAATGTTTGATGATTTAATTCCTAGTAAAAGACCTTATTTGCTTTTTGTATCTTCATAAGAATTGTAGATGCATGTCTTAGGATTTTAGTGTAACTTGAATCATATTCCTCCGAGTTTTGTACTGAAAGTTATGTTGATTTCAAAAACACCGACCAGGTTAAGTTTTGAAAAACGTACGTGGTATTTTTGGAAATGGGATTTACTTGATTAAATACTTATGTGAGCTTAGTTGGACTAAGTGATTGTTATGATAATTTGTTCACATATAGAATAGTCATTTATAGGACTATTTTAATAAATGTAGGCGTTTGACGAGCCGAGCTCGCCGCCTACCCGTTATTGTTGTGTATTCGCTTGTTATCGTCAAGGTGGGTTTACTTATAAAATTTGTTATGCCGTATGTATTTTATTTAATGTTGAGTTGGTATGATCTAAGTATGCATGTAAACCATGTAGCCTATCGGCGTGAGCCGATTCGGCTGTCGGTACGGTTGTTCCCGTCGATGTAATACGGTTACCCTTGCGAGGTAAGTCCCCTAAGACCTAATGAAAGGCCGTGTCCGTAGCGTGGCACGTACCCCCACCGTTAGGGTAATGAATCCCCTTTCTGTGGCTAATGAAAGATGTGTACACAGTGGTAATATATTGTGATATGATATGGGGATGTGACAAGTAATTGATTTATGTTTATACTGCGACCATGCCTTCTTTACATTATTTATTAATGTGATATACGTGCATAGTGGTGAGCACGCATTTTTATCTTGTGCTCATCCCCACCTGCTCTTCACGGATGCAGGTTAAGCCGGTACCGGGTTACGAGGAAGGACGAGTGGGTCGGTCTTATGATTATGATTATTTATGCTTCCGCATATGAATAAATGTGTTAGTGTTTGGAACTTTGTTTTGGGTTAAGACATGAAAACTAT
>CACSLK010026087.1:1256323-1269006 GCA_902706635.1 Striga hermonthica
GGTTAATGAAAACCTTGTGAAAAATTCGGGTAATGAATCCCCGTGGGCCCAGATAAGACTTGAGTTATGAAAAATGTTGTTTAACACCCAATGAATTTCGAAAATGATCTCAAAAAATTATTAATGATTTTTGGAAAGTCCGAAATTTCTTTAAAATCAAAGTGGGGTGTTACAGTTTGGTATCAGAGCCAGTACTCGGATCGATGTGCCAGCGAGGACGCTGGGCCCTCCAAGGGGGGTGGATCAGATATCCCACATCGGTTGTGAAGGGGAACGAAGCATGCCTTATAAGTGGCTGTGGACACCTTAACTAGTAGGATGCGTTTCTGTGAGCTAGCTCCCAAAGGCAAAACCGTGAGGGAATGATCTGGTGTATACCCAAAGCGGACAATATCTTACTACGGGTTGACTGGGCTGTTACAGTGGTATCAGAGCCAGTCTGCGTTTCTGTAGACTGGTTTATATGTGATTATGTATTTGGACCTTGTATTATGACCACTCGTCTTCGTCACGCCGCACTGCTTAAGGTATGTGTTTATATAAGTATCAATGAAAATACTTATAATGTAAATTGTAACTTTTGTATTCTTGCCTAAGTAGTAGTGGAACTACTTATGAGATGGATTGTTGAAATTTTGAGTGGTAGTGGATGTTTTATCCACCCTTGTTATGATTCGAATTCTAGTGTTCAACTAAGAGAACTCTAGTCGCATTTGAGATTAATTATGACCCTAGAATTTTTTATTTTTTTAAAAAAAAAATTTCAAGTTAGCACTTTGTGCGAGATATCTCATCGATGAATGAGATTTGCAATTGTGCACCATAGCTTTCTGGTGACCAATGTCTTATTGAGATTAGACAACCGGGAGGTCTAGAATGTGCAGGATCACTCAAACGTCTAGATCAGTTGACAAGTGGACCAAAGGGATTGTTATCGAATAGTTAGTCGGCATTTCCTAAATCTCACATGAGATATTACTCGTGTCAAAGAGGAATGAGGTTTTCTCATAGGTATCAACAGAGTCGTATGTTCTGAAGGTATCGATTCTGAGAAAATCTAAATGAACATTTGAATTACGAAAAATTTTTCAATCAAGAATCAAGTAGTATTGAGGTGTGAATCAAACATATACTAGAAGAAGTATATTTTCACACAATGAAACTATTTGAAAAGATAAAGACGTTAGTAACCTTGAAAGTCAAACATGAAGAAACAGAAAAGAAACATGAAGATTCAAGCACACTGTTGAGGATATCATTATTACTAAGAACCTAATACAGAGGCATAAGATAAAGGAAAATACAGATAAAGCAAAAGTGAATCCTCAAGTAATACAAGATAATATATAGATAAAGGGAGGGTGCGTCTCAAGAGTACAAGACCCCTTAACTCTGCCACCCATACCAGATATCATGGTTTATAAAGATAAATCTGGTGGATCAGAAGTTCGTTTGCGCTTAAACCCTTGAGTTTCCACAGAATCTTGAGAAGTGATGTTTTCTTGAAGCTTCTTGATAAGTCCAGCAGCAGTATCTGCACATTTGAAGATCTTTCTAGTAGAATAAGATATAAAAGTCTGAAATAAACTGTCATCAAGAAAACCAAGAAGGCCATTGAAGATGTGATGGGAATTTAATAGACCAATGGGCTTATTATGAAATTTCATGTCTGCCCAAGAAGCAATTGTAAACATAGTCATTAAAGTGTCATATCCACTAGGAAGTATGATGAAAGCATCACTATGGTTCAACATAAACATAGTGCAATCATAAATAGAGTTAGAAAGCATCAGACTGGTAGAATCTTTGAGAACTTTTGAAGGAGTTTTGTGAAATGGTAGAACACTTTTCACTTCAATATCAAAGCATTTTCCAGCCAGGAGAAGGCTACCAAAGAAAGCGAGTCTAGTTCCTCCATACAGTAAATTGATCTTTTGTTTTCCCAGTTCTCTTACTAGTTAGGATACAATATAAATATTTGGAGAAGAAGTTACAACTTTAGGACCGCCAAGAACACATATGGTTTTTATAGGTTGAAGAACCTTAGTAACGTGAGAAGACTCAAAAACCTCCATTTGGTGTGGAGAGATCATAAAGAATGATCGGTATATTTAAGGAGAAAGTTTATGAAGAGATAAATATAATATTGTTGCACTCTGATAGAAGCAACAGACAAGTAAGAAGTTAAGTTGTAAATGAGCGTTATCTATTAGAAGGGATAAGATATTCAATACCTTATAATAAGTATGGTTAACAGAGACAGTTGTATCAAATAGGATCCTTAGCAACAATAGTTTCAAGACTATAGCAGTTTTGCTCATTTTTGAAACAGAACCATAAAGACATTAGCTCTCGATGCACGTAACCACTTGGATGTGTCTCAAGAATCTGCTGAATTGTTTGATCCAAAGATTCTTTACTCAAACCATCCTTTATAAAAGCTATTTTATCTTCTCGATTTTTAGACCCAAACCCCACAGATTTGCATCGGGTGTCGCAGTTCCATCGAGCACATTTATAGCATCCGCCTATTCTTTTTGCTCTACGTTTCTTTGAAAGAGTACTTTTACCCATACCTGGCAGATATTTATAGGAATTTGGGAATTCGCCAGATAGTCAAACGTTTGCTTCAATCAACCATCGAATATCATTGGGGATATTATGGATCATTAACACTCTCAATCTTTCCACTCGAGATCGATAGATTTTTCTTATGATGTTAAGTGGAAGAAAGGAGTAAAAGTTGCGAATATTTGAAAGTGCTAGATTCATTTGTTATTCGGACCATTGCTGAAGATTGAAGGATCTACCGCGTTTGTTTATAGAACAATGACGCGTCTGAGATACGACTTCTATTTGTGTGTCAAGGAGAAAAATGAGTATGAGATAAGATCTCGGTTGTAAAGTTAGTATTAAAATATGCCGAGTGGTTGAATACGCAACCAAATTGTATTAGTGGCAGATGAAAGAAGATGTGAAATGTCGGTAATAATAATATCACAATGAATTATTGGAGTACTTACTCATTTCACTATTGTCGGTGTGCATGATTGACAATAGAAGATGGTTATTTGCAAGCTGTGAATATGTGTGTAATGACTGAGAAGAACGCAACCAATCTGACAAGGTAGATCACACTAGCAAATTAATTACAACTCAGTTCTCCAAGACTCCTCGACTAGAGAGCAGCACTAGATTTCCTTTGAGGATTTTTGCCTATCTCTAGGGTTGGGTATTTTTGCTGGTTGGAGTGTGTTGTTGGAACAAGGTGGTGGACGTGAAACTCAGTTTTATGCCCTGTTATTTTGAGACCTTGAAACTTTCAAATTCGAGAAAAAAAATTGTTGTTGTCAATCCCTTTGTCCTATCAGAGTACTTAAGAATTGTGAAAACCGGAAATTAAAATTTCTGGAATGCACCTCGAACCGAGTGTCGAACCTGACTGGGTGTAGCCACGCGAAGTGGTGGCCGAGCCCGCACGCCCGTGCTGAGAGACGTGAGGCCAACTGCAGTGGCCGATCGTTGACTCACACGAGAGCTGCCGCCGCCATCACCGAACGCCAAACTCCCCAGGTCAGTGTATACGGCCAAACCTTGACTTTGTAGCTGGTATCTGAGTGAGTACATGCACGCGTCCCAGTGCCCCGCATATGCAGCGCCAGCGTGTGTGTCACCTCTCGGGTGACAGTGCATTAAACCCAGTCCAACCTTGTCCTTTTAGAGGTCTTTGAACCAGATTATATTTTTGGTCAAAGTGTATGTTGATCTTTTGAGTCGTTGTGTAAATTCCCTAATCAACAACCCTCGATGTGTGGGGTTGGTCGATTAGTTTCCTTTGACACATGCGAGATTTTCTCGACATGGCGAGATAGTAGTTTCGTATTAATGTCTGGCGGAGCCTTGAGTCTCGGTTGGAGACCGACTCCGTGAAAGAAAATCGTTATTGAGTATCTAGCCTTTACTTCCTAAACCGCATACGAGATGTTGTTCATGTAGGCAAGGAAAGAGACTTTGTCAATGGTATCAAACAGAACCGTGTGTTCTGAATGTACCAGATTTGAGAATAAGTGTCGATTTTTTGTTCTATCATGATTTCTCGACCAAGTCAATAGCTTAGCCTGATGGTTGACTCCACCACCGGGACTTGTGAGCATGCATGCCACGTTCTAACCTCGTGATGGAGGGTATGTGTGCGTCATCTCGAGGTATGTGTTAATTGTGGCGAGCTGCGTGATAGGCAGAACCTTACATGTATGGAGATATCGGTGACCTGTTGGGACCGAAGGTCCATCAGGGAAATACCGGGAGTGGTACTCGTCAACGTCCAGTGAGTGTAGTCAAGTAGAGGGCGAGATTATTTGGCAGGGGGAGACCGAGATTCGAAGAGAGTACCCGAACCTCACATTTGATGTCCCCTTCTTGTACCCTCTTTACCTTCTAGTTGTTTTGTTTTCGAATTCCGAGGACGGAATAACGCCCCGTTCGATTTATAGAATTTCTCGGATTATTCTATTTATCGAATCTTAATTTTGAAATTATATTTTATAATATTATATGGATACTGTGATTATATAGCTCGTTCGGTTTTATTTTATCAGTCGTAGTTTGAATTTTCGGTGTAATCGCGTAAGCCGAATTTTTGTTCGTTTGAATTCATTTTAGAACCGTTGCTACCTGAACTTCGAAATGATTCAACAGCGCTTAAAACAATTATATTGTCATCTCTCTAATAGTATTTTCAGCCACCAAAACCGAATCAAGAGAGTTAAAATCAAATTTTAGTCAAATTTTCGATTTTACGGTAACCGTTCGTTTGAAGTCCGAATTTAGTTCCGTAAATTTTGTTATTCTCATTTTCTTAGAATGTTCCAAGATAGCTCTCAATAATTAATATTTTTCAGCTATTTTTAACATAAAAACCGAATTAGAAGAGGAAAAATTTATTTTAGTCAAATTCTTTGATCTTCGGTTATAGTCGGATTTTAAGTCCGATTTTGGTTCCGTGAAATTTATTTTCCTCTCAATCTTTTTAGTATGCATCAAGACCATGCTTAACTTTATTTTTACAAGTTAAAGTGAACAACAATTCGGATTTTAGTGATCATCATAAGGTAATAACCAAAACAAATAGCATATTAATGATCATAGCCATATTATTTCTTCATGTGAGCAGATGATCTTGATCCAAATCTTGTTCCCTACCACATGTGATGCTAAACCAGATCCTTTTGTTCAGCTAAGCTTCCACATTGTTGAGAATCTTGGCAAGACAACCCAAGTTAACTAGACAACACCTAATGTGCACATGAGAAATTTAACAACCATTTGCATATAATTTCTACTATTTTGTCTTGGTTATTCATGAGATACTTTAAGTATCATTTCTTAGCTGAGAATAGCCTTTGAACACTTCGAAAACATTAGAAAAAAGAGAGAAAAACCGAGTTCAAGCAAGAGAGGGAGGGAAGGAGAAGAATCGAGCAACACTTCTTTCATTTCTCCTCATCATTTTTATTTTCTTGAAGGAGGTAAGGTGCCTCTGTTATGACATTAAGTAATTGTTTTCCAAAAATATGTTCTTCATATAAATTGTAGTTCGTCTTGTTATCTTTCTCTAGGCTTTGGAATTTCGATAATCCGATTAATATTGATTTAGTTATGATTTTTACAAATTTATCATACAAACAGTTTTTCTGGACCCGGCAGCATGAGTTTATATAATGTTTAGCCTGTTTATAGTGTCATAATGTGATCTAGTGAATTTATAGTCTTCATAAAAGTTATAGAGCTGTTGATTATCTTTCTAATGAGATAGGATTCATGTTAAGGTGATATCTATAGCTCGAGTTGTGTTCATATGATTGTAGATACACATGAAGTAGGGTTTTACACTTTGGCAGAAAATTGATTCTAAATGTTAGTAGCTTTTACACCATTTTAAATATCTTATCTACTTTTGTGTTCTAAATAAAAGTTGTAGGTCTATCTCTTAGCTTTCGAAGCATATCAGAATCATGTAATGAACAGGTCTGTAGCATGATTTAGAGGACAAATACCGAGGTACTGTTTATATAAAAATTTAGTCTCGGACAAATTTTATAAATCAAATATTTTGTGTCCAACCTAATTTATATAGTGATTATTTGCCAATGTAGTCTTCAGCAAAGTTGTAGAAATTTGAGTTAGTTATCATGTAGTTTTTGAATCTCATTAAAATCGTATCTGTAGCTCCAGTTATCTAGGTATTACTAAAGTCTGGTCGGTTACAAGTTCTCAATGTTTGACTGCTACTCAGTTTTGAATGTTTGATGATTTAATTCCTAGTAACCGACCTTAATTGATTTTTGTATCTTCATAATAATTGTAGATGCATGTCTTAGGATTCTAGTACAACTTGAATCATATTCATCCGAGTTTTGTACTGAATGTTATGTTGATTTCAAAAACACTGACCATGTTAAGTTTTGAAAAACGTACGTGGTATTTTTGGAAATGGGATTTACTTGATTAAATACTTATGTGAGCTTAGTTGGACTAAGTGATTGTTATAATAATTTGTTCATATATAGAATAGTCATTTATAGGACTATTTTAATAAATGTAGGTGCTTGACGAGCCGAGCTCGCCGCCTACCCGTTATTGTTGTGTATTCGCTTGTTATCGTCCAGGCGGGTTTACTTATAAAATTTGCTATGCCGTATGTATTTTATTTAATATTGGGTTGGTATGATCTAAGTATGCATGTAAAACATGTAGCCTATCGGCGTGAGCCGATTCGGCCGTCGGTACGGTTGTTCCCGTCGATGTAATACGGTTACCCTTGCGAGGTAAGTCCCCTAAGACCTAAGGAAAGACCGTGTCCGTAGCGTGGCACGTACCCCCACCGTTAGGGTAATGAATCTCCTTTTCGTGGCTAATGAAAGATGTGTACACAAGGGTAATATATTGTGATATGATATGGGGATGTGACAGGTAATTGATTTATGTTTAATTGCGACCATGCCTTCTTTACATTATTTATTAATGTGATATACGTGCATAGTGGTGAACACGAATTTTCATCTTGTGCTCATCCCCACCTGCTCTTCACGGATGCAGGTTAAGCAGTTGCTGGGTGACGAGGAAGGACGAGTGGGTCGGTCTTATGATTATGATTATTTATGCTTCCGCATATGAATAAATGTGTTAGTGTTTGGAACTTTGTTTTGGGTTAAGACATGAAAACTATTTTAAAAACTCCTTTTTGAGTATGTTGAATTTTTGGGATGTTTTGATGAACCTAATGTGAATTGGTCATAATATGTTTGGTTATTTCATGCCTTCGTTTACGAGCTGAATAACTTATGTTGAAAATCAGGTTAATGAAAACCTTGTGAAAAATCCGGGTAATGAATCCCCGCGGGCCCATATAAGACTTGGGTTATGAAAAATGTTGTTTAACACCCATTGAATTTCAAAAATGATCTCGAAAAATTATTTACTGATTTTTGGAAAGTCCGAAGTTTCTTTAAAATCAAAGTGGGGTGTTACACTTGGGTTCGCCCAGCACTCCTTCGAATTCCTTGAGAAGCTCGCGCACATCGCCCTGCTGTTGCTTGACCTCTTCCGTGTGCGTACTTCTGTCCTCGACCACTACTGCAAATATTTGGCCGCCACTCCGCCAAACTCTTTCACTACTCTTCAATCCCACTTATTTGGTACCTTTTTCAGTGCTCGCGCTCAGAGTGACCTGTCGACCTCCAGAATTGAAGTCCATAACCCCAGTTCGGTAGTCGGTGGTCACCCTGCCTAATCCTTCGAGCCATTGTACTCCTAGAACGACATCAGGCCCGACCAGGGGTAAAGCATAGAGATCAGCCTTTACGGTAACCCCTTGGAATTTGATCGGTACCTTTCGAAACGACTCCGTGCATTGTATCCTTTCCCCATTGGCTACATGAACTTCAAAGGGCTCAATCTTCGTGGTTGGCAACTTCAACTTCTAAGACAAGTCTACGAGCACGATCACCCTACGATCCTTGGCCCAAGCTGGTAATTGCATCGTCCTTGGCCCTCTATTCACTGCCATTGCGTGCATCAAAATTTCAGCTTCCTCTTCGACACTTCAACCTCGATCTCATGATGTGGTTCTTCCTCGACCTCAGATTCCTCTTCATCAGAATTAGCAACCTCTGTTACAAAAGCCTGCTTACACTGATGTCTTGGTGTAAACTATTCTTCGCATTTAAAACAAAAGCATTTCTCTCGCCGGTGTTTGACTTCCTCGGGGGAGAGTCGCCTGACTACTGGCCCTGCCGGCCGAGCGTTGCTAGTTGTCCATTCACCCACAGTGGATTGGCTCGGGCCTGCACGCCGCGTGTCAGTGAAACGGATATCCGCTCGTCCCCTTCATGTGACTGCCAGATGATCCTCGCGGCGTCGGGCTACCTCCATGGCCGTGTGAATCGTCTCTGGCCGCCCCAATCGAACTTCTGCAGCTAGATAAAACTTTAGCCCACCAATGAATGCTCCCACCAATGCATCTTCGGGCCAATCTCGCATGCGGCATGCCAGACTTTCGAACTCCTTGATGTACTCGCGCAAGCTGCCTATCTGTCGTATACGCGTGAGAGCCTCATTGTAATTATGGTAATCGGACGTGCCAAAGCGCATGAGAAACTCCCTCTCGAAGTCGGCCCACGTGATGGCCTGCTGCCGTTTGTGGTAGATCCTCGTGAGCCATTGCCACCATAAATTGGCTTCACCGTCAAGATAATAGGCTGCGTACCTTACACGATCAGGGTCGTCCATTTCGTTGAGCTCAAAATATTGCATCGCCCGGTTAAGCCACGCATCTAGATCGCTATCGGTGAATGTGGATAACGTGATGTGGGGTTTGTCGATCTTTGGTCGCTCGCGGTAGTTGGACACCTGGGACTGTCGGTCGAAGTCGTCCTCACGCTCGTACACTTCGCGCCGACGTTCCTCTCCTTTGGCCCGCTCGCGGTCATGGGGCCGTGCGTGTTCTTGCTGCCGCGGTGGTGGTAAGCGTGCGAGCACGTTGCGTGCCATCTCGTCAAAGCGCCTATTCAAAGTTTCCATCAGATCATGCACTATCGTCTTCGTATTTTCAAGTCCTTCGCCTAGCGTATCTATGGCCTCGTTCATGCCACAGAATTAAACATCGAGGTTATCAATTTTATCCTTCATCTCCTTGTTGGCCATGGTTTTCTTTTTCTCCCTTCGCTCTTTGCTTCGAGG
Organism: Striga hermonthica; assembly: GCA_902706635.1. Classification (NCBI taxonomy): domain Eukaryota; kingdom Viridiplantae; phylum Streptophyta; class Magnoliopsida; order Lamiales; family Orobanchaceae; genus Striga; species Striga hermonthica. The sequence goes on from CACSLK010026087.1 coordinate 1,265,564, forward strand.
ACTTGTCTTGGAATGATGATGATGATATTTTTTTTTTTTGGATAATTCGAAAAAATAAGGGAGAAAAAAAAAGAAAGGGGAATGGATTGGGAAAAAAACACGATCTAACACCTCTCAATGAAAGCACCAATGATGAAGATCACGTGTCCCGATTGCCGATAAGCCGCTAGCCCGTGCCTTGAATCGCCGATAGGTGTTCTTCGAGCCACAACAGCGCCTTTTGGAACGAATAAAATTGCAATAGAATTTTGGTAGAAAACTAAAGCAAAGTGGAAGAAAAAAAGTTCAGATTTCTATTCATAAAATTCATGATGAAAAATAACATGGGGAATGGCCTTTATATAGGCACAAAATATATCTAGTCCTAATTGTTGCAATCTAGATTGTCAATATGTAAGATAGACAAGATAGAGAAAGAGAGAAAGTAGTAGAAGAGAAAGAGAGAGAAGAGATACGCCGTAAAGTCATCATCTTATTCATTCACTTGAGCCCTATATATAAGGGAATACAATGTACATGAGTAAAGACCTAATGGGTTCCTGACCCATACCTACAAATCCTATATCTAGGTAATGTCCACAAATTAATATTTACAACACTCCCCCTTGGACATTACCGCATCATGTCTATGCCTCGTTAAAAACCTCGCTGCAAAACCCTGTAGGAAAAAGCAGTCGAGGAAAAGAGTACATAACATATGCAAATTTATGTATGCTGTCTCGTTAAAAACCTCACTAAGTAAAACCCAATGGAAAAAAAGACTTAGTCAAGGGAAAAAGAGTACAGCACCGGCCAACAGGGCCTAATTTTCAAGATTATAATTAATGTTTCGGGCTCGATCTTCGAGATTTATTTATCGCTCCCCCTGAAGGGAAAACCTTTTTAGTTACATACATAATTGTATGTTGCTCCCCCTCAATGTAAGAATTTCTAACATAAAATCGTCATTTGTTGCTCTTCCGGAGTTGATATAGATTCAAAAATATCATCAAATGTATTTATATAATTTATTTGTGTAACACAAACTAAGTTATCTTCAGGATAAATATCGGGAAACTTCAATAACCAATTGTAAAGAGTTAATACCATTTGAGAGATATATAACCAATTGAGGACCCATACTTCGGGGATCAATTATACAATTGATGTCCTTATCCACCAATATCATATATCAAGTCCAAAGATAACTCAACATACATGAAGAATAATGGGATATTCTCAATATTTATCACGATATCTCTCTAAGGAGAGATTTAGTAAATCTTGCTAGCAAATTCATCAAAAATGCAGTATCAGGCCTGATGCAGTTTGCGTGATAAAAGTTCTGCACAATTACGCTTAGTAAATAATGTTGGAACCCATGAGGATCTCGATATGCACAAATCACGGACAAACATTCAACATAAACCTATGCGCAACGGATCTAAAGGTTTGATGAAGAAAACTTACTGCTTAAAATCTATGTAGATCTGGCTGGCCCGAACAGTTGATCCCAAATCAAATCTTCTCGGAATCGAACGAACTTGACCAATCCAGAAAGCTGACGTCACGGCGAAGTCAACGGCGTTGAACGATCGGAAATCAGATGTGTCACGCGCTCTCACGCGCTCGATTAGTCTCCAGCAACTGCAACCTTCCGGCGGCGCGTGCGGGCGCGTGCGGCGGCGGCTGGCGGCAATCTCGACGGCGATCTCTTCATCTCGTCGTCCTGGTCGTCGTGGTATGGTCACTTGCTGGTTTTGGTCTCCGGTTTGGATGTATGATAGATCTGATTGGAATCACGTATATACCTTAAGATCTTCTACTGTATTCTCAAACAGCTATCTAGATCTTGTATCAGTGGAGCACAAGAAATAGAACTACTCCTTGGAAGAGAGACAGAGAGGGGGCGGACAACTTCCAAGTTATGGGATTGTGTTCTCTCTTCCATGAGCCTAATGCTGTATATATAGAGCTACAGTAGGGACCCTAAGGAGAATAAGATAAGGGCTTCTAATATATTAATACTGTGGAGCAACCCCACAATTAATATATTAATAATATTAAAGTCCACCACAATAATATTATTGCACTCCCCTCGCCTATCCCAAATTACATTTGAGACTCCATATTATAATTATTCGATTTACCTCCCCATGTTTAAGATATAATGTCCATTATTTAATTCGATCACTAATAATCAAGAATTAATTAATATATTATATTACCGAAGCTAGCGCTCGCTCATAGCATTCATATTATGCCGGAATAAATCCACCTGCAGGGTTTAGCATAATATTCCTTCATGAACTCACTTCGGGGACATCATCATATTGACGCACATGGTGACCGTAAATATCCTAATAGCACATCGAACACATAATGTCATTACCCAATTCATTAAGTATGTCGACCCGGCTTGGATCTCACCCAAAGAATCAAAGCGCAACAACAATTATGTGCACATGCCTATTTAATATCTTACGGGTTAAGAGCACGCAATAATTAACTGAGGCCTAGTTCATTTACGACGATCAGTATAAAACGAACATCCTTCTCTGGGATCCTGTTCAATACGTAAATGTACTATTGCAACTAATCGGTCAAGACAAACCGTACGGTTGACACTACAACCGTTCCGATAGGTCGTTCAATTCCAACTAGGTTGTGAACCAATGATTCTTGTTTCGCAAGTAACTGATATAGTGATCTTCGGTACGCCCGATGACGACCCAATTATCTACATGCAAAACAACAGAACGTGGAACTTATTTAACCAAACATAATTCTCATTCATCAAGAAATAACAAGTGTAATATCCACTAAAGCAAAGCTTAAGTATATAACACCAACAATCTCCCACTTATACTTAAAGCTGCCGCTTTACTAGTATAGTCCTATCAATCCGTATCCTAAAAGACCTATGTCGATCCTATCACCATAGATTTGACTCCCATTCCCTCTACGTGTTTGGCGAAGACCTTCTCCGGCAAACTCTTCGTAAAAGGATCAGCTAGGTTGTCTTCTGATGCAATCTTGGTGATCTTAGCTTCTCCTCTTCCCACAATATCTCTGATAAGGTGGTATTTGCGCTCTATGTGTTTGCTTGCTCTGTGGGCTCGTGGTTCCCTTGAGTTTGCTACTGCACCACTGTTATCACAGTACACGGTAATAACACGTGGCAAACTCAGAATCACTTCTAAGTCCACCAAGAAGTTTTTGAGCCAAACTGCCTCTTTCGCTGCCTCAGAAGTTGCGATGTACTCGGCTTCCATAGTGGAGTCTGCTACGCACTTTTGCTTAGCACTCCTCCATGAAATGGCTCCACCTCCCAAGGTAAACACATAACCTGAGGTTGACTTACTCTCGTCCCTATCTGACTGAAAATCAGAATCGCTGTAACCCAGCGTAAACAAACTATCTGCACGGTAAACTAACATGTACTCCTTAGTCCTTCGCAGGTA
>CACSLK010026087.1:1311186-1340936 GCA_902706635.1 Striga hermonthica
TAGATGCATGTCTTAGAGTTCAAAGACAACTAGAATCATGATTATATGACATGTGTGCTACAAGTTATGTGTATTTTAAAATCGCTGCGCGGGTTAAGTTTTGGAAAACTTGTGTTGTTCATTCGAAAATGTGATTTACTTGTTAAATGTATGCTTATATGACTTATATGAGCTGAGGTGAACTAAGTGAATGTTATGGTAAGTTTTTCATGTGTTGGATAGTTATTTATAGGGCTATCTTAATAAATGTAGGTTCAACGAGCTGATTCCTCACCTAATTGCCTGTCTTGTGTGATTTCTCCACTTCAGTAACCAGGTGGGTTTTATTTGAAATTCCTATGCAGTAAATTGTTGCCTTACGTGTGGTATGATCAATGTATGCATGTGAACCATGTAACCTTCGATGTGAGCTGTATCGGTCGTCGAACGGGTATCCCCGTAGCTATAGAACGACTCCGTTGGGGGGTAATATCCTCTTTACGTCCTTGCGAAAGGCACGTCGCTTAAGACAAGGGTTATGCTTGGTCGGCGATAAGTACCCCGTTGAAAGACCAAGGCAGTGCTCGGTCGTCGGGTGATACTCCTACTGGTTGGGCATCGTTGTAAGACCAAAAGGCTAGGGCCATGGCTTTCGATATGTATACCGGCAGTAGTCTATTGAGATAGGTGGGCACACGAGAACGAACTTGGGATAGAAGATTGGGATTATTGATTGATTTCTTATACATGATGCGACCATACATGCTTTATTTTATGATTATTGTTTATTGCATGGTGGTGAGCACCACGGATTCCATATGTGCTCACCCCCACCTGTTTTTTCGCGGATGCAGGTTAAGAAAGCGCAGGCACGGCGGAGTGGAGCGGGTGGTGGTCGATCTATATGACCAGATCATTTATTAGTTGTTTCCGCTATCTTGAACTTATTTATGAATTTATGAACTTGGGATATTATGACCTGGGATTTATAAATTCTAGAATTTATGATGACTTGAAATAATTTTGGGGAGATGCCCCTTTGACTCTGGGATGGAACTTGGAAACCCGGTTTGGATATTTATGATTTGGGATGAACCATGATGAGGTATTGATTTATGTTTGATGCTATTATTGTGACAGACAGATATTGTGACTTGAAATTTTTGAAACGAACTTTAAAAAAATAAACTGATTTTTCTGAAAAGTCATAGATTTTTGGTAAATCAAAAAGTGGGGCGTTACAAAATGTTTTATTTTCTTACCGTCATAGATGTGTTCCAGTCAATTACCATTTGCAAAATTCATTTTCCAATAGTTGTCAATAATTATTAATTTAGTAGCTTCTTGTGAGAACTAAAATGACAGCACTTGCCCCCATATATAAATTTTACATTTACTATGTGTATCAAATTTCTAAAACTTTTTTCTAAGTTTTTTTATCCTGTCAATAAACTCATGAATAACAAAAATAGATACAGAGTGGTGATGTCACTATAAAGTTCAATTGCTCATGTTCTCCCAAGTTTGGTACTATATGATATGTGTAGATGTGATTATATATGATATATGGCCATGACCCATTAGAGCAGTTAAGATTTTAGATCATAGAATAGATTTTGATTAATGTCAATTAATTAAATAACTGTAAACCACATAAGATAAATATTAAGTTTAGAACTAAAATTAAAAAAATCTGTTCAATGCACAAAATAGTCTATCTACAATATAAAGTACTTACTAAATATTATTTTTTTTAAAAACAAAATACGATTAACTGAATATTTAGATATCATGGAATTAGTAAGAATAATTCTCTCCCACCACATTATTGGTTAGTTAGAGTGGAGAAGAGAGTCTTTATTTGATAGTTTCTTTTCGATATAATAATAAATTTTCAGGCTCGAATCATATAAGTTATTGACATAAATATTCATTTATTAGATAAAATATTTTATTATTAATTAGGACTGATAGACAATTTAACTATGACTTTAAACATTGTTAAATTATTTAATTCTTCTATATTTATCAAGCGATATTAATTTAACATATTATATATATTGAGCTTATAGGAAATAACGACATATGAAATTTAAAATATACTTTTCAAATGTTTTATTATCTTACACTCATAGATGTGTGTAGTTAACTACCATTTACGAAGTTCTTTTTCAAGTTGTAGTTGATCATTTTGTATTTATAGCTTCTTGTGAAACTAAAAACTAAAATGACAGCTTTACCCTATATATAATTCAAAATTAACTATTTGTATCAAACATTTGTAGAAAAATTTGTCATAGTTTTTCTATGTCATTAAACAAATGAATAGCAAAAAACAGATACAAAGCGGTGATGTCACTAGAAAGTTCAATTTCTCATGTTCAACCAATTTGGTACTTAGATGGGAGCAAATTCTCTTGTATGGGAGCGAAATTCCTTCGGTCAAGGCTTCATTTTCAGTTTGTATCCTCTGATTCAGTGTTTCTCTTGGTTGTGAAGGGGTGGTGCTGTTCTGTTGAGTTAGAGCTGCCTTTTTTTTACGGTTCAATTTGCTTGGTGCGCGCGATTAGTGAAAGGGGGTTCAGGGTATTATGGGTGACAAATCGCAGTGGGAGAACACATTCGGAGCTATGGATGAAGGGGTGCTTAGGAAACTCCAAGCAATATTATTATCTGCTAAGGAAGCAGGAGGAGGTGAAATCAAATAAGAAGACATTAAAACTAGTGAGAAAGAATGTGCTATGAGTTTGTTTGGTAAAATAGTGGGGACATAAGCGCTGGTATTCTGGGTATTCAGCGGATGATGGGAGCCATTTGGAGACTACAATCGCCAATGGAGGTAAAGGAACTAAGCTCAAACTTCTTCCAGTTCTTTTTTAATTCTATGGATGATAAAAAGTAGGTGGTTGCAGGGCACAATTGGCTATATTGAAATCAGTATCTAATCCTTAAGGAGTGGTTTATAGGGTTACACTGCAAGCATTTTTGTTTTGATGAAATCAATTTTTGGGTGCAAGTTACCAATGTTCCGTTGAACAGGATGAGCACGGAAGTTGGGGTTAAAATTGGAAAAATATTCCACAGAGTTAAGAATGTTGTGGTCTGGAAAGCCGGTGGTGAGGCAGGAAGTTTCCTTAAGATATTGGTGGTTGTTAATCTTAATGAACCGATTCCTAGATTTACATCTGTGAAACTTGGGGACCAAATGGTCATGGTGGCTTTTTGGTATGTACATCTGTGAAACTTGGGGACCAAATGGTCATGGTGGCTTTTCGGTATGAACGGCTTGCGAATCTCTGCTATTATTGTGGGATGATAGGATACCTAGATAAAGGGTGTGCCTGGAGAATTGATGATATTGAGAAGAGTACGGTGACTGAAGGGAAATTCAGTAAGTGGCTTAAAGCCAATGACAATTTGCTAGGAGGAAGATGCAGCAGTCTGGTACTTCCGGAGTGAAAGTGACTCAACATGTTAATAATTCCAAATAGGGATCTTGTGAACCTACTAACAACACTCATGCTCCAGTGCCTACAGATGAGAACAGATCTAAAGTAAATCAAGAACAGGTGCAGAAGGAACCATATTTTTTCAGTTGAGGCAGGGTATAAATAAGTGGTATTAAAGATGCGATATATGGTACTACAACAGGATAAAACTAGTACTCTTTTACTCTATGACTGGTAATACTTTTTGTAAATGTTTACCACAATTGAAATAACCCATTTTGGTTGTCCAAAACTAAGTACTAATTGATCAATAATAGGTACTGCATAGAAGAAGAATTGATACTATTTGTGTTAAAACTGGTACTGTCTTACAAAAATCGTTACTTTTTTTATTTTTAATTTTCATCGGAGTTGGTACTAAAGACCCGGTATCTTTTATTAGAAGAACATAATATCGGTAGTATCTTACTCTAGGTCTGGTACTAATTTTGAAAATTTTGACAAAAATTGAAGTAAACCTTTTTTCTTTTCTTTCTACAAAGCAGGTACTAACTGATCAATAACTGGTACGGAATAGAAGAAGAAGTGGTATTATTTGTATTAAAGCTGGTTCCGTATTACAAAAATCGTTATTTATTTTTTTATATGGCATTTTTACCCTGTAACAACACAAAGGGTGGACGAATTGCCTTTTTCCATCGGAGTTGGTACTAAAGACCCGATATCTTTTACTAAAACAACATAATATCAATAGTATATTACTCAAAGTCTGGTACTAATTTTGAAAATGTTGACCGAAATTGAAGTAATCCATTTTTTGTTCTTTCTACAAAGCAAGTAGTAATTGATCAATAATTGGTACTGCATAGAAGAAGAAGTAATATTATTTGTGGTGAAACCGGTATTGTTCCATAAAACATATTCTTCGAAATCCACATATTCTATAAACCATCATAAACATAAGCTAAAAGCCATCATCCAAACAATCTACACTTAATGTTCAAATCCATCCCACAAGCCAAACATCATCCAAACAGTTATTGTTCAAAGCCATAAGACAAGCCAAATATCCACAGACAAATTGTTCACAACAGTGAGACATAAATATTGTTCAAAGCATCATCCAAACACTTAACATGAAAGAGGATTTCTGAGGATGTGTGTTGCCATGCGTGCCCGATAGCCAACAATCGGAAAAGTATCTATCGCCCTCCAAAATTCAGGCGAATCGACTGCGTAGGGCTCTATCTGCATGCACACATGTACGCCATAGTCCTTCACACCAACCTGCAGCCTCTGGTATCCAAAGTGAAAAGAAATCTTGCCATGAATGCACAATCGAAGTTACAATTCAGATAACCTGCCATGAAATTGGCCTGCAAAAAAAAAAATAAGAAAATAAAAGAAAAATAAAAAAGAAAAAGCAACAAAGTACATGAATAGCTTATTCTAAAGAGAATTATTTAACTACAAAACAAAGTTTAAAATGTCATATAAGACTTATCGAACTTTTCCCAGTTCCTCGGTACCTCGGAGTATCCATAGAGTTATGGTACAGAAAATTCATTTCTTAAACATTGAACACATGTAAGATAAAGTGAAAACTCTCCAGCACCGGAAGGAAAACATATTTCACCCTACCGGAGGACCTCAACAACCTTAGCAGATCATCAACCATGGCAACAGTACTTCTAGTAAGAATAGAAGTACACACATCATAATCTTCATCCTTCCAAGCGGTTTTTTTTCTTCATACTTTGAATAACACTCACCAAATCACACTACAAATTCAATAATTTTTTTAGGAAATTAAGAATAACTAATAGTTAATAGAGTACATTAAAATAAGTACCTAAACATAGGTCGACAAATATTGGACATGAGGATTGGCGCCACGCATGATCTCCATATAGCAATCAACGAGTTGAGAACCCAACTCGTTCCCGAACAAAAGTGCGCATATCGATTTGCCTCGGACCAAAATGTGGTCATTTCTCCTCACACTTTTGCTATAAAAAATTGTAATTTTAATTAGTATAATATAACATAAATTAAAGTAATTTCGGTTACCTCAAGTCATCGCTTGCCAGGAAATCCCGGATGGTTGCAGCCTCCTCTTCCTGGACATCCTTATGTCCACAAAAGTCATCACTGCCCTTATATTCGTTCAGGGAAGAATCATGACCGACGTCATCCTTGTTAGCCTTCTATATTATAAAATAATTAGTTAGTTATATGAAAACAACACGAGCAATGACATAAATACAAAAATAAAATTGTTAGTTTAATTACCTCATCATCACTCAAGCTCACCAACTGCATTTTTTTTCTTTCTTCTGCCTCTTCGGACCGGATGACGGAGGGGTCATAAAATCAGCCGACTTCTTCTTTTTCTTCCTACCAACCCTCTCTCTCACCCTCGTCACCATTGAATAGGGATGTGCTTTCTCCGGTTTTCAGCTCGAGCATTGAGCATCAGGGTGCGGATCATCCGACAACACTTTTGAATTCACCCCTCCAATCAAACCAGTAGATTCCTCCCTCAAAGCAGTAGACTCAACTACCAGGTTTACTAGTTGGTCCAAATATTCAAACTCATTCACCACAGCTTTATTTTCAACCACCATCAGAGCCCATCTTCCCTCACTTTTTTCCTAGTCCTCCTTTTCCCCCTTTTTTTCCTCCTCTTTTTCCTCCTCCTCCTCCTCCTCTTTTTCCCCTCCTCCTTCTCTTTTTCCCCTCTTTTTCTTTCTCTTCTTCCTCTTTCTCCTCATCTTTTTCCTTAATCTCACAAAAACCACCAAAACTATCAGCAGTCTCATCTTTCTCACTTCATTCCTCCTTTTCTTTTTCTTCATTCTTTCTTTCCAACAGTTTAAATTTTTTTCTATGCTCGTCTTTCTCAAGACAAACCGTGGAAAACAACCAGTTCTCAAACATTCACTGTACATGAAAGGAAAAAGAAATTAAAAGAAAGCATAAATTAAAGATACTTGTACCTATGAAAATATATTAATGTTGAATTCAACATAAATTCTCGACCAAAATTACAGAAAACCTCGGTCTCCAAAAAGGCACGCTCGACAACCACAGGCGATACCGAATACACCTGCAAATCAAATCATAATGATTTCTGAACAATATAGATTAACCAAAAAATAAAAAGAAGAACAAGGAAATACATAATACTATAAAACTATATAAATTATATTATTCCTCTTTACTTCCTGAAGGTAGTTTAAACAGCCTTCCATTGTAGACTACAAATTGCTCCCCGTCCATCGAAATAGACGGGGAATCGCCTCTAGCGTGGACCATTTGCCCAGAGAAGGAACACACTAGTACAACCAAGCCTACACATACACATGATTTCAAAATTACACAATCTCACAATTTAACATTATTATATTAAGACATTGAAACACATATATGCATACCATCAGTCCAAATGCACATCCATCAAAGTACGATCGGTCTCTCGATTCAGTATGGCGAACAAGCTCGGCAACCAGGAATTTATGAGTAGCATCTCTCCATGCGTACTCACAAATTCTACTCACATTCTGTAGGTAAGGTTAAAAGACCTAGGGATCGAATAGCTCGAACAAGGAAACAATATACAACTAAACACAAAAGACTAAACATCTTGATGATGTCGTCTACACGAACTTCATCGACATCAAACTTTTTTAACAATTCTACCACAAGCTTTCTTTTCAAAACCTTATTATCAACCCGACCCCAACTGTAAAATACGGCTTTAGACTCCAAACTCAAATCTAAGTCTACACTTCGACCACACTGTCGTAGCCCCATTGTGACACAAAACTCAACTGGATCAGAATTTAAAAACAAACCATCACCAACAACAAAGGCATCAATATCTGCCTTGTATGTGCTTATTATAGCCTCAATTCTACTATGTGAAATTCTTATATCAGGCATATTAACAAAAAATAAAAAGGGCTCTGTTGAAGAGCCTGCTTGTGTTGATCAGACAACACAACAAGAGTTTGGTCCATCACATCCTTAAAGTAAGAAGGGGCACATTAACTTTTAAATTCAGTGCCCTATCACAAATTATAAAACAAAGATAATTTTCAAACATAAGAAACAAAAAAGAAAAAGCATCTTCACAGGAATTCGATTGCACAAATTAAAAAAAATGATGCAAAATGAAAGCAGTTACAAAAGCTAAAATGGCAGTTACAGAACAAATGAAAAAAAAAATCTAACTTGGACAATAAAAGCAATTATAAAAGGTAAAATGACACGTTGGCCATATAGTCACAGTTAGTCTTCAACTAAATAAACATACATAAGCTACTATATTTTTGTTATCAAATGAAAAAAAATAGCCCCACAATGAAAGAGCAAAGCTGCAGAAAAATCAAATAATTAAGAATATAAATAATAAATCAAAGCAGATAAACTGAAATTCATAACTCTCCAAAGCCCTCAATTTTCAAATTCAAGACAAAAATAAAAATTATGAAAAAAGCCCTAAATATAAAAAAAACCCCTAAAATAAGCTGAAATTCATAACTCTCCAAAGCTCTCAAATTTTCGAATTCAAGAAAAAAATAAAAATTATAAAAAAATCCCTAAATTGGAAAACCCTAAAATTCATAAAAACCCTAAAATTAGGAAGAAGAACCCCAAAAAATCACAAATTACCCTTGTTAATGCCTTGGTGGGTGTTGAGGAGGAGGACGATTTGTGCCCATCGGGAGGAGATTTCTTCTTTGCGCTGGCCATTACTTCCCGCCGGAGGAGAGACAAACGCAGAGAAGAGAGCGGAGCAATGAACGAGAGACAAAGAGACAGAAAGAGCTGAAACGATCGGAGATGATCAAAGATGGAATTTTCAGAGAGGGATACACGATTTGCATGCAATTTCTGAGAAAGAGAGAGACAATTTGCGAGCAAAATGAAGAGAAAGAGAAAGAGAGAGAGAGAGAGAGAGAGAGAGAGAGAGAGAGAGACCAGAATGAGAGAGAGAGAGAGAGCATGGTAACACAAAACTCTCCGATCGGCTAGAATCCGAGTAAACGCTGTTAGAGTAGGATACCCGGCGTTCTAATCAGATTGGACATATTCTACTTGTAAATACAATCTATTGGAATTATATTAATTAAAGGCATTACTTTATTTTAAGAATAAGCATTTATCTTATATTTGCACTTAAGATAAAGTCCCTAGATCACTTATAGCTATAAGGTATGCTTGCTCATAGAGATGGTGATCATGGAACATACCTTAAAAGTTGTGATCTTAAATACATTTTCAAGTCGTTGGATGTTTTGAGATGGGATATCAAATAAATTCGGAAAAGACTTGCACATATGATGTATGCTTGTTGGACAAGAATGTTGCATTACATCAACATTAGCGTGGGACGCAAATACATATATGTGGGTGTTTGTTAGAGAACAAGTTCACTGAAGATGACCGTATGAAAATTCTTAATGAGAATTTTTATGTCGAATAAGAATTTTCATGTTAAAATAGAACATGATTAATCCTTAGACTTGAGGCACGATAGTAACTTTGTGCATATTATGTTTTACTTTGATTTATCCTTTTGATTGCTAGCACAATCGTATAAAGGGATATTTTGGGTATTATATTAATATGTATGGAAGTTTGTTAGTAGCCAACAAAGGATTCGACACTTATGAAGATAAGTGAATTTCCTATGTGTTTCATAGTTAGTAATTTAAAGTCCTTGGCCAAGGCGGGATGAATAGAGATTCATAAACGAATTACTAAACTTGAAATGGAATCATAGTTATTAAATCAATTTGGGTTTCGATAAAATCATACCCAAGATTTAATCGGGAAATTGGATGTCGAAATGATTTTACATGTATGGACTTGTAATCGAAATAGGTTTACTCGCTATTCACTTAATACTAGATTCATGCTACTTGCTAGATATTCCCATGATATGGGGGTTCTTGAATTAAGGAGTTAATTCATGAATAAGAGTTAATAAGATTACCTCAAATTACAAAAAGTTGTAAGCCCACTACTAGTATGAATTCTGAACCTAAAAGGTCACACCAATTTTTGAATGAAGGTAAAATTCAAATAGTAATTCTAAAGAGTTAGAATTAATTGACAAATCTAATTTGATTAGATATCAATTTATGGAATATAATTAATCAATTGGATTGATTAATTGAATTTTGGATATTAATTTAGTAATTAATGGAATTACTAAAATAATAGTTGGAATTAAAAATTGGATTTTAAATTTCAAATCCAAATAATAATATGATTATTAAATGAGGAGATGGAAGAAAAGATTAAAATAAAAAAAGTCTTGAAAAAAATATTTTCAAGAATTATTATTTTATTATTTATCTTTAATATGATTAAGATTAAATATTAATAAGAATAAATTAATTAGAGTGGTTTGGAGTTGTTAACTACTTCACATAATTAATTTTATTTTTATTAATAGAATATTGAGTGGGTAATAGTATTCTTCAAGATTTAATATTTTATGAAAATATTCTTGAAGACTTTTTATATTTTATGAAAATATTCTACCTAATATTATTATTTTATACTAAAATGTTTAGTATAAATATGGACATGTTTGATGTTCAATTAAGCTAAGTTTTTCGCTAAGTTTTTCAAGAGTTGAAAAGAGAGAAAAGAAAAAGTGTTCTTCAAAATATAAAACAAGAAAGAGTTCTTGTAAAAATCTCCTCAAAAATATATTCTATACTTATTGAATAAAAACCAAGTAGTTTGTACTTCTGGAACCGGATTTCAAAAGGTGGACACGATTAGAGGGAAAACATTTGGATTCCTAAAGTGAGTAACATCAAGAAGTGGACGTTACCAAATCGGGAATTGATTTCCTCATCCATCGTCAATTTGAAGGAGTTCAAGAACAAAGGTAAATGTTAATTTACTTATAAAAAATCAAAATTTGTATTATTACATGCTTTTCAATGATGACGATCTGTGCATTCGCTACATGTACGTATGGGTTGAGTATTTATATGATAAATACTTTTTGAAACATAATTTTTCCGCTGCGTATAAACCGTACGGTACAGGTGAACCTAACAGAGGTATCAGAGCCACGATTATCATCTTTCAAAACAGATTTTGATTTGTTAATGGTTATAAGATAAACAAAATAAATAAATGTCTATATGATAAACATATTAATCATTGAAATTAAAAATTTGATTTTTTCCACATGGGTCGTGTGAGGGGTCACACGAGTCGTGTGGATCCACACGAGTCTTGTGAGGTGTCACACGAGTCGTGTGGCGCAACATAAAATTTGATTTTTTGTTTCGTAAATTTCACACGGGTCGTGTGACATAGTCAAACGGGTCGTGTGGACTCACACGAGCCGTGTCCATGAGCAACATGGGTCGTGTGAGATCAAGAAAAAAAAATTGATTTTTTCTTTCGGCTTTTTCACACGAGTCGTGTGACGTAGTCACACGGGTCGTGTAGACTCACACGAGTCATGTCATGAGCCACATGAGTCGTGTGAGTTAAGGAAAAATTTGAGTTTTCCTTACGGCTTTATCACACGAGTCGTGTGATTTGATCACACGGGTCGTGTGACATAATAATTTTTTTTTATTATGTTTTAATTCATGTGATGAATGGTTTAATTTAGGGATGATCATGAGTCTTTTATTCAATTTGATTGAATGTCTATTTTTATTCAATATGATTGAATGGTTGTAATTTTATTCAATATGATTGAATGATTGTAATTTATCGAGACCTGCGAGTCTCTTGTTTTATTCAATATGATTGAATGTTGCATTTTATTCAATATAATTAAATGATTGTAATTTATCGAGACCTGCGAGTCTCTTAAGTTATGATTTGTAAAATTTTAAATTTTTTTTGTATCGCTAGAAGATTAGATCAGGTTGGAGAACCGTTTGATGCAAAAGGCCCACGCTTGTGTGAGTAATTTTACAAGTTATAAATCTCGAAGACCTGTGCTTGTACGGGTAGATAAAATGAAATGTAATAGAAGTAGTTCTATTTATTTGTTTTATCATGTGCATAGGCATAGACCCATTTTGGCTCGAATGGGTCATATAGGCAAGGTCATGATCATCCCACCATATGAATGCATTAGATGTATGTTAGGTTTATTTATGCTGGAGATTCATGCGACAAATAATGCGATAAATAAACACACATTAAGATGGTAATTGATGAGATCTAAGGAACCCAAAAGAATTAATGAGATTAATTCTATATCAAATCAATAACGGATAAAAATAAGTAGGGACTTATTAATCCAAGCCTTCCATCAAAAGTAGACGACATGAGATGCTACGATACTTTATCACCGGCCATGAGTCGTGGGGTGGTTTTGTGTCGAAAGCTGTGATCCCTACTAAGTATAGTGATACTCGTGAGACGGATTCCTTTTTATGTTGACCATGAGTCGTGGGACATTTTGGTGGGTCGTTATCATGAATGTTTGATGGGTTTGATTTCACACTGAGTAATATATACGGTCATAAAATTGAGGTATATAAGGAAAAGTGAGGCAAAACATCTTGAAGGTTGTATAGAGATACAATTGACAAAAGTTGACTACCGATAAAAATGTTTCATGCGTACTCATAAAATTGGGATATGAAATAATTTTATTGGACTTCAAGCCCGTTATAAAAATTAGATTTTCATAATTAAAATAGAGTTTTAATTAAAATAGTGGGAGACATTTAATATTTAAAGACTTAATATTAAATGAATATGAATTCCATAGTCTAATTATTTTCTGCTTCTTTTGTTGTTTTTGTAGATCAGTCTACTAAAATGGCTAAAAATCCAATTGCAAGTATCCTTGAACAAAACAAATTAACTAAATCCAATAAATGTTATCATTGTGGTAAAACTGGGCCTTGGAAGAGGAACTGCAGAAATTATCTTGCAAGCCTGAAAAGTTCAGGTATTTATTTTGTTGAAGTTAACTTATCAGTTAACGATTCTTCTTGGGTATTGGATACTGGATGTGGCTCACATATTTGCAATGATTTGCAAATGATGGCAAGAAGTAAAAAGCTAGAAAATGATGAAACAATCCTAAGGATGGGCAATAGGGCAAGGGTTGCTGCCAAAGCAATTGGGACTGTTTGTCTAGCTTTAAATAATGGTGTAAAAATTTGTCTTACAAATTGTTTGTATGTTCCGGATGTTATAAGAAACATAATTTCTATTCCAGTGATGGATAAAGAAGGTTTTATGTTCGTAATTGAGAATGGAAGATGTTCCATTTTCAAAGATACAACTTTTATATATTCCAGAAATTTGATAAATGGTTTATATACCATTGCACCGCAAAGTCCCATCCTAACCATTCAACAAAATAAAAGGAAATTAGATAATCATAGTTCATTCACAATTTAGCATGCTAGATTAGGTCATATATCTGAAAAGAGGATTCACAAATTGGGACCAAAACTCGACCTTAGGGGAAAAGAAAGGTTGCCTACATGTGAATCATGTCTTAAAGGTAAAATGACTAAATCGCCATTTGTTGGACAAGTGGAGCGAGCTAAAGGTTTGTTGGATTTGATCCATACAAATGTTTGTGGACCACTAAATGTTAGTGTCAAGGGGAACTACCACTACTTCATAACTTTTACTGATGATTATTCACAGTATGGTTATGTATACCAATTAAGGTATAAATCTAAAGTATTTGAAAAGTTCAAAGAATTCAGAAGTGAAGTGGAGAAACAAATTGGTCGTAGTATTAAAGTTCTTCGATCGGATCGAGGAGGTGAATATTTGACCAATGAGTTTCTTGATTATTTACAAGATAATGGGATTATTTCACAGTGGACACCTCCTGGAACTCCACAACTCAATGGAGTTTCAGAAAGGAGGAATCGAACATTGTTGGATATGGTTCGATCAATGATGAGTTCCACTAGTTTACCTCTTTCATTCTGGGGCTATGCCTTAGAAACAGCAACACATATTTTGAACAGGGTGCCAAGTAAAGCTGTACCCAACACACCTTATAAGATATGGTGTGGAAAAACACCCTCGTACAAGTATATGAAAGTATGGGGTTGTACTACTTATGTGAAGCAGTTAGTGGGAGGTAAGTTGGATATGAGATCTATCTTATGTAAATTCGTGGGGTATCCAAAAGAGTCTATTGGATACTATTTCTATGACCCCTCTGAACAAAAGGTGTTTGTTTCGAGGAATGCTGTATTCTTAGAGGAAGAGTTTCTCTCAAAGAATAGTGGAGTCATAGAACTTAATGAAGAACCACAAGTAAATCTACAAAGTACCACAAATAACATACCAGCAGAGACTGGACCATCTGAAACACAACCTCTTCGGAGATCCGAAAGGGTTTCTAGGGCGCCTGAGAGGTTGTACCTATTGTTAGAGAACAATGAAGAGGGACTACTTTTGGATAATGATCCAATAAGCTATGACGAGGCAATGTCAGACATTGACTCAGATAAATGGCAAGAAGCTATGCAATTCGAAATAGACTCCATGTATTCAAACAAGGTATGGACCTTGGTTGATCCACCACAGGGTATTGTACCCATAGGTTGTAAATGGGTTTACAAGCGAAAACGTAGTGTAGATGGAGAAGTGAATACTTATAAAGCAAGACTAGTTGCTAAAGGTTATACTCAAAAACAAGGAGTTGATTATGAGGAAACTTTTTCACCAGTAGCAATGCTTAAATCTATTCGAATATTGTTAGTCATAGCTGCGTATTATGACTACGAGATATGGCAAATGGATGTGAAAACTGCTTTTCTTAATGGGGACATTAAGGAAGACATCTATATGAAACAACCGCAGGGTTTCATATCCAGTGGGAGCGAACAAATGGTTTGTAAGCTTCAAAGGTCCATTTATGGACTTACACAAGCTTCGAAGAGTTGGACATCCTGTTTGATGAAACGATCAAAACGTTTGATTTTCATAAGAATCCAGATGAACAATGTGTTTATAAGAAGGTTAGTGGGAATGCAGTTGCATTTGTTGTTCTCTATGTTGATGACATCCTACTCATTGGGAATGATGTAGGAATGTTGCAGTCAACAAGGACATGGTTGTCAAAACAGTTTTCAATGAAAGACTTGGGAGAAGCATCTTTTATCCTAGGGATAAAAATATATAGAGATAGATTTAAAAGGATGATCGGACTATCCCAGTCTATGAACATAAATAAGGTGCTAAAAAGATTTAGCATGGAAAAATCCAAACGTGGATATATTCCAATGAGTCATGGCGTTTCACTTTCTAAGACGATGTCTCCAAAGACACCTGAAGAAAGAGAACATATGAGTCATATACCTTATGCATCAGCTATTGGTAGCATTATGTATGCAATGTTATGTACAAGAACTGATGTGGCTCATGCACTTAGTGTAACGAGCAGATATCAGTCTAATCCAGGTGAAGAACACTGGAAAGCCGTTAAGATGATTCTTAAGTACTTACGAAGGACTAAAGATATATTTATAGTATACGACAATGGAGAATTAAAACTAGAAGGCTTTACTGATTCTAGTTTTCAGTCCGATAAAGACGACTATAAATCCATGTCTGGATACTTTATTCACTCTGAATGGAGCAACAGTTAGTTGGAAAAGTTCCAAACAAGAAACGATTGCTGAGTCTACAACAGAGGCTGAAATATTGCTGCATCTGATGCTGCAAAAGAAGCTGTTTGGATAAGGAACTTCATCCAAGGGTTGGGTATAGTAACATCTGTTGTTGATCCAATAATGATTTATTGTGATAACAATGGGGCTATTGCACAAGCAAAGGAGCCAAGATCTTATCAAAGATCCAAACACATTATGAGACGATATCATTTGATTAGAGAAATCATTGGTAGAGGCGACGTCGTAATGGAGAGAGTCGACTCAGCAGAAAATATAGCAGATCCCTTAACTAAGCCTTTATCACACAAAGTGTTCGAAGACATCTTGAGAAGATGAGTCTAAGATACATGAGTGATTGGAACTAGGGCAAGTGGGAGATTGTTAGAGTAGGATACCCGGCGTTCCAATCAGATTGGACGTATTCTACTTGTAAGTACAATCTATTGGGATTATATTAATTAAAAGGCATTACTTTATTTTAAGAATAAGCATTTATCTTATATTTTCACTTAAGATAAAGTCCCTAGATCACTTATAGCTATAAGGTATGGTTGCGCATAGAGATGGTGATCATGGAACATACCTTAAAAGTTGTGATCTTAAATACAGTTCCAAGTCGTTGGATGTTTTGAGATGGGATATCAAATAAATTCAGAAAAGACTTGCACATATGATGTATGCTTGTTGGACAAGAATGTTGGGCATAATTTCAAAATTGGTCCTGTAATTTGGCCACTTTCCAAAAAACCACCCCGATATTGACCACTTTCAAACTCGGTCCTATAATTTGATATTTTAATCAAATTTGGTCTTTTTTATCAAATTTGGTCATATAAAATGTGATTAAAAAAGGACCAAAATGTCAAATTATAGGACCAAAATTGATTACAAAAGGACCAAATTTGATTAAAATGTCAAATTATAGGACCAAGTTTGAAAGTGGTCAATATTGGGGTGGTTTTTTGGAAAGTGGCCAAATTATACGACCAATTTTGAAATTATGCCAAGAATGTTGCATTCCATCAACATTAGCGAGGGACGCAAATACATATATTTGGGTGTTTGTTAGAGAACAAGTTCACTGAACATGACCGTATGAAAATTCTTAATGAGAATTTTTCTGTTGAATAAGAATTTTCATGTTACAATAGTACATGATTAATCCTTAGACTTGAGGCACGATAGTAACTTTGTGCATATTATGTTTTACTTTGATTTATCCTTTTGATTGCTAGCACAATCGTATAAAGGGATATTTTGGGTATTATATTAATATGTATGGAAGTTTGTTAGTAGCCAACAAAGGATTCGACACTTATGAAGATAAGTGAATTTCCTATGTGTTTCATAGTTAGTAATTCAAAGTCCTTGGCCAAGGCAGGATGAATAGAGATTCATAAATGAATTACTAAACTTGAAATGGATTCATAGTTATTAAATCAATTTGGGTTTCGATAAAATCATACCCAAGATTTAATCGGGAAATTGGATGTCGAAAGGATTTTACATGTATGGACTTGTAACCGAAATAGGTTTACTCGCTATTCACTTAATACTAGATTCATGCTACTTGCTAGATGTTCCCATGATATGTGGGTTCTTGAATTAAGTAGTTAATTCATGAATAAGAGTTAATAAGATTAACTCAAATTACAAAAAGTTGTAAGCCCACTACTAGTATTAATTGTGAACCTAAAAGGTCACACCAATTTTTGAATGAAGGTAAAATTCAAATAGTAATTCTAAAGAGTTAGAATTAATTGACAAATCTAATTTGATTAGATATCAATTTATGGAATATATTAAATTAATCAATTGGATTGATTAGTCGAATTTTGGATATCAATTTAGTAATTAATGGAATTACTAAATTAATAGTTGGAATTAAAAATTGGATTTTAAATTTCAAATCTAAATAATAATATGATTATTAAATGAGGAGATGGAAGAAAAGATTAAAATAAAAAAGTCTTGAAAAAAATGTTTCAAAGAATTATTATTTTATTATTTATCTTTAATATGAATAAAGATTAAATATTAATAAGAATAAATTAATTATAGTGGTTTGGAGTTGTTAACTACTTCACATAATTAATTTTATTTTTATTAATAGAATATTGGATGGATAATAGTATTCTTCAAGATTTAATATTTTATGAAAATATTCTTGAAGATTTTTTATATTTTATGAAAATATTCTATCTAATATTATTATTTTATACTAAAATATTTAGTATAAATATGGACATATTTGATGTTCAATTAAGCTAAGTTTTTGGCTAAGTTTTTCAAGAGTTGAAAAGAGAGAAAAGAAGAAGTGTTCCTCAAAATATAAAACAAGAAAGAGTTCTTGTAAAAATCCCCTCAAAAATATATTATATACTTATTGAATAAAAACTGAGTAGTTTCTACTAGCGAAGAAATTATTCCGGAACCGGATTTCAAAAGGTGGACACGATTAGAGAGAAAACATTTAGATTCTTAAAGTGAGTAACATCAAGAAGTGGACGTTACCAAACCGGGAATTGATTTCCTCATCCATCGTCAATTTGAAGGAGTTCAAGAACAAAGGTAAATTTTAATTTACTTATAACAAATCAAAATTTGTATTATTGCATGTTTTTAAATGATGACGATCTGTGCATTCGCTACATGTACGTATGGGTTGAGTCTTTATATGATAAATACTTATTTTGAAACATAATTTTTCCGCTGCGTTTAACCCGTACGGTACAAGTGAACCTAACAAACGCTTTCCTTCTCGCTGGTTGAACGTCGTGCACCTACAAAGAACTCTCACACCGGAGGGGTTTTCTGGTGAAGAGAGTCCAAAATTTAAGTCAGTATTTGTTCAATCAATTCTCAAGAGTGAAAATAGAATGATTGTGTTAAACGAGAAAAGCTCACCCCATATATAAAGGGGTGAGATACCTGCCCTAAGAACTTCCCGGATCTGCTGAGTTGGCTGCCCGGGTCTGCCTGTCCGTAACACAATGTCCGTGTGTCAGAGAGCCGTCGCCACTATCCTCTGCAGCAATACTTCTGCGCTATGTGTCCTCATCACATGGGGTAAAATATTCCCTCATGATTTGCTGACGTCCTACTAACACATCTGCAATTCTGTTAGAAATTCCTCGTATTTTGATCTTATCCAAGTCAACTCCCTACGTTATGTTTTACTTCTTGTGAGATCGATCATCATACTGCTTCGAGGCTATCTTCGACCAACACAGACTCGACCTGCTTGATACTCGACCAGGTCTTCCTTATTATCTCTGCATGAGCCTTTGATATTTCTTCCTCGACTACACTCAGTTTGGCCTCTCACCCATCATTACAACTGGAAACGATCTCTTTCATATCTTAATTCGTTTAGGCAGCTAAAAGGACTGGTTTATTCGCACAGGTATAATATCCCATATCATCTAGTCTCCCCCACTCTGGTCGAGTCTGAGTGACTCGATCTAAGAGTGAGTGTTCGCTCCCACCATTTAATTATTCCCTTTCTCGCTAGTCATCGACCACTTTGCGTATGTTTTCTTTCCTTTCCTCCACACATTTCCTTATGTCCCTTATTATGTGGTCTTACTTTTTCCACTTGTTTCCATACGTCAGAAGTGGCCATCATTATGTCCCCTCGCTATTTGTGCCTCTACGTATACCGCACTTGCATAAATATTCCCGGCCGTTGGATTTTGCTTTTAATCCAACGACTACTTCCTTCAACTTCTTCTCTTCCCCTAATCCTCTCCATATAAATATCAACACTTAGACGATTTTCGGCTTTCTCACTCTCGCAAACTCTTGAACTCACTTGTGCCCTAAAATTCTCCCTGCAAATTTTAGATTTCTTTAAAATCAATGTGGGGCGTTTGTGCTCCCTGCAATTCCTCTCCAGACGTCTGTGTATTTTCCATTAATCTCTTCTCTCCGCGACAATGAGTAAGTTCCCTGCAACGTTAACTTGTATTTGATTTTGTGTTTAATTTTTCGATTTTTTTATTCCTCTTTCCTCTCTGTTTCCCCTCTTTCTGAGAACCCTAGTCGTCATGCTTTGGTCTTTCCTCTTCTTTTTTTCTCCCTTTAATTTTTTTGAACCTTCAAGTTCTAACATTTTTTTCTCCATTTCTTATTTTATCGCTTTTCCAGATCCTGCTACTTCCGCTGAGAAAGACTTCCAATCCGGCGAAAATTTGCACTCTTTATCATCTATCATTATACGGTTGATACCTCACTCTACCTCTAGCTCTGCTGAGGAGGTCTATCAACCCACTCCTCTCCGCATGATTCACCCCGAAGTTCCTGCTTCTGCCATTCAACCTCCGCATATTCGAAGAACCAAAAGAGGATAACCTCAAACACATGCTACATAGTCGCTACCGTCGACTGGCTTTCGGTGCTTCCGACGCTACCGAGGCTACCTTAGATGCTGCCGAGGCGAATCATGAGGAAGACCACCGTATTTTTCTATCTCAACGCTACAAAATATCTTCTTCTCCGAAAATTAGCAAGTCCAAACCATCGACCACTCTCCGTTCTTCTTCCAAATCGACCAAAACCAAACTCTCTTTGAGTTCTATCCCTTCTCGACCCAAACCTACGAAGCCTCGCTCCTCTCCTTACTGGCTGAAACTGCAAAAGTTCAGCCATCCTTGCGGCTGGAGTTTCGTTTCCCCAAGCCCCCATGACACTTATGATAGTCCTCCAGCACGCCATTGTACCTTTTTTGAGATACAATTTAATTTGGGCGTCCGCTTCCTTCTTTGTCCTGAAAATTTAGAAGTATGTGATTCGTTCGACCTTCCTTTCAACCAACTTCCTCCTAACGCCATTAGCGCGATCAACGTGCTCCTCATCCTTTCCCATATTCTAATAGGTTGATTCGATAAAGGTTTTTTCCACTACTGCTATGTACCCTCCAAACAAGCCAATGGGTTATACTGAAAAGCCTTAATGGTGCCCATTTCAACGCTGATATTCCTTCTAACGTTCCAAAGTGGAAAAGTAAATTTTTCTATGTCGAACCCGACGTCCCCTTTACCTGGGCGAATACTCCTAGGCTGACTTCTCTTGCTTTCGAGCTTGAAACTCCTTCCTCCGAGAAACTTTATGACCAGCGCATCGCCGTCTTGAATTCCAAGCCAGTTGCCTCCAACACTCTTCTCGAAAATACGAATTTGCTTCACTTCTGTGGGCTTCTTACCCACAAGACCTTCTCTCCTCCCACCTTGGAAGTCCTCAACTCCATTTGAGTTGAGGGTGATATAGGTAATGTTCGACTGTCCTATCTCGCTTGTGTGTCTATCTTATATCATATTGACGTGTTGCTATTTTTTGCAGAGATATCCCTGATCCCTATGCTCAAGAGGAAAGCTCCTCTCAAAAAGCGGGCTCTAGAGGAGTCGACCACCCAACAATCTGACTCGGCCACTTCTTATCCCAATTCTTCAACTCCGTCTTCCGAGGTCGAGACTCGCACCATATCGACCAAGACACTCTCGGGGACCGAGCAAATTTCGACCCCTTCTTTCACGACCATCACCGAGGTACCCATTACCCAGCAGCTTAAAACGGTTAAGCTTGTGCTACCTACTCCTCCGCCACATGACCAGAAAAACCGCGGCAATCACCTCCACATTATCCAAATCCTCGACAATCACCTCTTCCCGCACAATCGACCATTTTTATTGACGAAACACCTCCATCCCTCAAGCAGTCAGCACCCAAGGGAAATCTGGAAAAATGCCCTCGTGACGAAGAGGGCGAAAAAGCCAAGGGCAAGAACCGTCAGCTTGTTAAGATGGCCGACATGCCGGCTTCTCTTCCTTCTCCTTTATCCTTAGTCACCATCAAGGAGGAGAAGCAGTTGTTGTCCCACCTAAAGACGGTGGTCCCTGCTGGTGACCTTGAGGCTAGCAATTCAAACCTGAGAACGCGAGGTCAATGCCTCACCTAGTGGTTGGCGCAGGTATATTTTTTAATATCTCTTGCATACTTCGTCTCTCATAATTACGCAGTTTATTTTCCTTTTTCTTTCATACGTTAATTTGTTTTTCTTTTACCATGTGTAGGGCTTGATTGAGTTGATCCCTTTGGCCGAGCAAACTCTGGCCAGTGCCAGCGACTCGATCTATCTAGTGGAGAAAGGCACTGCTCTTCTATATGAGAAGAACATCGAACTCATCAAGCAGTGTCACGAGTTGCACGAGGCACGGGCGCCCAGTAAACGGGAGTGCTCGGCGCTGAAAAAGCAAGACGAGGAGAAGAGCGAAAAGATCAAGGCTCTCGAGGAATCCCTTTCCAAGAAAGATGACGAGAAGAAAGTTCTCGAGGGTTTGCTTAAGGATGAGAAGACTGCTCGAGCTAGGGAGGTGGTGATGCGCGAGCAAGAGAGGCAGCGTCTGACCAACCTCGCTGCTCTTCGGGCACGCCAGATGCTGTGGCATACTACCATGGAGCAGCATTTCATGGAGGAGTATCGTGAGCAGGTGGTGGCTGACTTCATGCAGCCACCCCAGTATCTGAAAGAAGAGCAAGACCTCGACACTGACTACTTCCAGTTCTCCATGACCGAGGCCGCTAAGCAGCTGGTTAAGGACGACTTTGAGGGGCTCGACATAGAAGCCATCTGGGATGTCATGCCCAAAGTTCCTCAAAGTTTCCACGGTGACGCTGACTTACCCATTACGCATGAATGGTGGTCAGGCATCCTCGACTATACTCTGGCTTTAGCTGATGTTTTGAATAAAACCTTTAAGCTGCCCGACAGTGTGGCTCCTACTGTCTCTAAGCAGCAGACCATGGCTGCCTCGATCCTTGCTCGACCACTATCCGATATGGCCGAGTTCTCCTCTGTCCCTAACCAGCAAGGCAAGCCCGAGCCCGAGTCTACTGCCGATGTCGGTGCAGAGCAAACCTCTCAGAATCCTGACGCCTCTGCTCCTTAGTCAATTTGTATTTTTTTCCTTCAACGTTATGTATTTTGCCTAAGTAAGAACTTCTGTATAAATGAAATATATTTCTTGACTCCATTAGTTTGGTATGTGTGCTCAATAATGTTTCCTTTTCGTGCTTATTTATGTCTGACGAATGTATATTCCCTATGTTTTGTCTGTGCAAATTTCTTGATATATTTCGGGGCCATCAGTCATTGGCTTTCTCATATTATTTTCTCTAAAGTTTTTATTTTCTTGCACATACCACCCTCCAAGGAGTGGTTGTTACATGCGACCATCCAGCCTCTTGACCTTAGTCATGATGGATATTTTGCCTTTGAAGAATGCCCGCCTTCAAAGAGGATGTCGTTACATACGACCATCCAGCCTCTCGGTCTTAGTCATGATGGAGTTTTTTCCTTCGAACATATGCCCACCTTCAAAGACGTGGTCGTTACATGCGACCATCCAACCTCTCGACCTTAGTCATGATGGACTCTTTGCCTTCGAACACATGCCCACTTTCAAAGAAGTGGTCATTACATGCGACCATCCAGCCTCTCGGCCTTAGTCATGATATATTTTTGCCTTCGAACACATGCCCACCTTCAAAGAGGTGGTCGTTACATGCGACCATCCAACTTCTCGGCCTTAATCATGGTGGATTTTTTCCTTCGAACCCACCCTCAAAGGAGTGGTCGTTACATGCGACCATCCAACCTCTCAACCTTAGTCATGATGGATTTTTGCCTTCGAACATATGCCCACCTTCAAACAGGTGGTCGTTACATGCGACCATCCATCCTCCCGGCCTTAATCATGATGGATTTTTGCCTTCGAACACATTCCCACCCTCAAAGGAGTAGTCGTTACATGCGACCATCCAGCCTCTCAGCCTTAATCATGATGGATTTTTGCCTTCGGACACATGCCCACGCTCAAAGGAGTGGTCGTTACATGCGACTATCCAGCCGCTCAGCCTTAATCATGATGGATTTTTGCCTTTGAACACATGCCCACCTTCATGGAGGTGGTCGTTACATGCGACCATCCAGCCTCTCGACCTTAATCATGATGGATTATTGCCTTAGAACACATGCCCACCCTCAAAGGAGTGGTCGTTACATGCGACCATCCAGCCTCTCGGCCTTAGCCATGATGAATTATTTGTCTTCGGACACATGCAAACCCTCAAATGAGTGGTCGTTACATGCGACCATCCAGCCTCTCGGGCGTAGTCATGATGGATTTTTTTGTCTTCGAACACATGTCCACCCTCAAAGGAGTTGTCGTTACATGCGACCATCCAGCCTTTCGGCCTATAGTCATGATGGATTTTTTCAAGTGACATGTCATCAGGGTTGTTCCTAATATTCCAGCAATAAAGCAATTCAATAGAGAATAAGTTGTTGAGCTTAACATGTAGGTTCATTGATGGCGAATAAAGGGGTTGATTACATTTATTCTATCGATGTTTTTCATAAGTAGAAGAAAAAAATTAAGCATATTATTTTTCAATTTAGCCACGTTCCATGACCTAGCCAGTGATCTTCCTTCAACATCTTTTAAGAAGTATGCTCCTCCAGCA
This sequence comes from Striga hermonthica, assembly GCA_902706635.1. Taxonomy (NCBI): domain Eukaryota; kingdom Viridiplantae; phylum Streptophyta; class Magnoliopsida; order Lamiales; family Orobanchaceae; genus Striga; species Striga hermonthica. Next base: position 1,334,798 of record CACSLK010026087.1, read on the forward strand.
TGGACCTTCTCCATAAGATATGGCCCTTCCCAATTCGGTTCCAGTTTCCCTACATGTTTTAGCACATCGACCCTCTTCCAGACCAAGTCACCCACCTGGAATCTCTGCACCTTCACTTTCATGCCGTGTGTTGCCCGCATCCATTGCTTATATGCTTCGACCCTGATCGAGTCCTGCTCTCGAAGCTCGTCGATTGTGTCTAGGGCTTCCATCATCTAATCCTCATTTTGCACTTGATCATATGTGGTTGTTCTTTGAGATGGGACCTCGACCTCGACCGACAATAAGGCCTCTATTCCATAGACCAGGCTAAACGGTGTTTCTCTTGTGGTCGACCTGGGCGTTGTTCTGTATGCCCAAAGTACGGAGGTGAGTTCATCCACCCATGCTCTTGATGCCTTCTCAAGATTTGTTTTTAGAACATTCAATATAATCCTGTTGGTAACCTCTACTTGTCCATTGGCTTGCGGATGAGCCACTAATGCGAAATGTTGCTCGATCTTCATGTCCTCGCACCATGCTCGAATTCGTTTGCCATTGATTTGCATTCTGTTGTCGGATACCAACACCTTTGGGACTCCAAACCTGCATCAGATATTGTTATAAAATTGTATGACCTTCTCTTCCGTGATCTTGGCCAGAGGTTCGGCCTCCACCCATTTCGTAAAATAATCGACTGCCACGATCAAGAATTTCCTCTGTCCAGTTTCTTGGGGCATAGGCCCCACCAGCTCAACACCCTATTACGCGAATGGGATAGGGGGTGCACCCATGGTCGTCATTGCCTCGGTCGGCTGATGGATAAGTGGGCCATACTTCTGGCACTGCAAACATCTTCTCACCATCATGTTAGCATCCTCCTTCATCGTCGACTAGAAATACCCTGCTTTCAGAAACTTGGCTGCTAGAGAACCTGCCTTGTTGTGATCACTACAACATCTTTCATGAGTTTCCCTCAACACATATCGACCTTCCTCCTTGGTCGTGCATCGCAAATGTGGTCCGCCATGCGACCTTTTATACAAGATTTCTCCATGCTCGAAAAACCATTTTATCACCTTAACCCCTCCTTCCCTCAACTCCTTTATTATTGGGGCCCTCCAGTCCTCAACCTCCTCTTTCTCCGCCACCTCCTTCTCGACCACACTTTTCTCCATGTGCAATAGGGTCACACTTCTGCCCTTGCAATCGACCAAGCTTTGTGCTACTTTTGACAAAAAGTCAGCTTGACTGTTTTCCCCTCGAGGTATCTGGTCTAGCTCAAAAGAATCAAATTCTTCCTGCACCTCTTCATCTCCTCCACATTCTTCAGCATCCTGTCCTCCTTAATCTCAAACCCTTTCTGAAATTGGCCAACCACCAGTTGTGAATCTGAATGCACCTGCACCTTTCGAGCTCCCCCCGCCAGGGCCAATTAGAGCCCTTTAATGACCGCCTTATATTCCGCCTCATTATTTGATATCCGATACGCCACCTTAACTGCAAACTCCAAGCTATATCCTTTTGGAAAAATCAGCACAATACCCAGACCGCCTCCAATTTTTGACACTGATCCATCCACAAACATCTGTCATACTCTTTCATACTTCTCCTCTCCCTTTGTTCCTTCCTTAATAAAATCGGCCAGCGTTTGCGCCTTGATTGCCCTCCTTGGCTCATATGCTATTGTGTATTCGCTTAGCTCGACCGCCCATTTAACCAGTTGACCAGATACCGACAGTCGACCCAATGTTTCCCCAGAGGAAAGTTCGTCTGGACTTTCACCTTATGGCCTCAGCTTTCTCACGATAACGACCACCGCCAAGGCACCCTTCTCGATCTCCGAATACCTCCTCTCAACACCTTGCATCACCCTACTCACATAATAGATTGGGAATTGAGCTGTTCATTCTTCTCGCAACAGTACCGAGCTCACCGTCGTTTCTTCAATGGACACATACAACACCAAATCCTCTCCATGAACCGGCTTGGCCAGCAAGGGCAAGTTGGCCAATACTCTTTGTAACCCCTCAATTGACCTCTGGGCCTCTTCCGTCCATTGGAATTTCGAGCTCTTCCTCAACGTTTTGAATAACGGCCCACTCTTTTCTGCCACTTTCGAGATAAAGCGACTTAGACCTACAACATGCCCTGTTAGGATTTGTACCTCTTTCACCTTCGTAGGGGGCCTCTTCTCGACCATCGCCCGCACCTTCTCCGAGTTCACCTCGATTCCCCTTTTTGTCACCATATAACTCAAGAAATTTCCCGACTTTACCCCGAATGAACACTTGGCGGGGTTTAGCTTCATGCCATACCTCCTTAACGTCATAAATGTTTATTTCAAGTCATTCACATGATCGACCTCCTCTTTACTCTTCACCAACATATCATCAACATACATCTCCATATCATCAACCAATCTTTGGTACGTCGCTCCCGCGCTATTCAGCACGAAAGGCATAACTACATAACAATAAGTCCTCTTGCTTGTCACAAAACTTACCCTTTTCCTGTCCTCCCGCGCCAGAGGGATCTGATGGTACCCCTGCAACGCATCGATTAGGTTAAGCAACTCACACCCAGCAGTGGAGTCGGCCAGCTAGTCGATCCTTGGCAGTGGATATAAATCCTTCGGGCATGCCTTGTTCAAATCCCAAAAGTCTATACACATCCTCCACTTACCCTCCAACTTCGAAACCATCACCGTGTTTGATAGCCACTCTGGGAATTAGATATTCTTAATATGACTCGCCTTCAGCAATTTCTCCACCTCTTGCTCAATCACCTTATCCATCTCCGCACCATGATGTCTCATTTTCTGCTTTACCGGCCTCACTGTAAGGTCGATATTCAGTCGGTGCTAGATCACTTCCGCCCTAATACCAGTCAACTCCTCCGCCGTATACGCAAAGATATCTGCAACTCCTTCTCAATTCTAAACTTCCTCACGGCTCCTCCAACTCCTTCTCAATTCTAAACTTCCTCTCCTCGCTACCTTCCACCATTTGAATTTTCCCAATCTCCCCTACTGGCTGCATCTTCGCTTTTTTCTTGCCCTTATCCAACGTCACCTTTTTCTCCATCGACCTCAAACTCCTGGGTCGACTTGAGGCTTCATCTTCCACCTTCGTCTGCCTCTTAGCCAGCTGTTTATTGTTGCTCACCATGGTTTGATAGAAGCTCCGCGATGTGAACTGATCCCCTGTGTCCTCACAAACTTTTCCTTTACAGGATACTTGATTGTCATATAGTACGTTGATAAGACCAACTGGAACGCATTCAAGCTGGTTCTCCCCATGATAATATAGTATGACGATTCATCCCCGACCACCAAAAATCTTACCATTTTAAATTTCCTCGTCGCTCCCTTCCCCAAGCTGACGGACAAACTTACCTCTCCCATTGGCATGACTTCTCCTCGATTAAAACCATACAAAGCTGTGGCCACCAGCTTTAGCTCTACATTTAACTCCCAATTAATCTGCACAAAACAATCACAAAACGTAACATCGACCAAACTCCCCGTGTCGATAAACACCCTATTCACATCAAAATTGGTCACTTCCTCCGTAATCACGAAGGCATCATTATTGGTAGTACCACCCTTTCCGTATCCTCTGCTCGAAAACTGATCTCTGGAACTCGAGCAGTAATGTCTACCTCCTCTCTCTTTCTCTTCATCTACCGAACATCTCTCACGATGGGCGCGAATTGGGTAGTCGAGTCCTCATCTGTCTGCCCTCCTAAAATCATGTATATCGTTCCTCTCTTCACCGGGCCCGTATCCTCCTGCCTTTCCCGATCTCCATTCCCTCGCCTCCTTTTCCCTTCATCACCTCTTCTACCACCTTTACCACCATCCTCCTCATCATCATCTCTATCACTCATCTCTATGGACTCCTCCTAACACCTCATTTTCTCTTTTCCCTTCATCTTATCCTGGTACACAAACTCCTTGAGGTGCCCTGCTCGAATAAGGCGTTCAATCTCATCCTTAAGGTGTCGGCAATTCTACATAGTATGGCCATAGTCTTTGTGAAAACAACAATATCTCCTTGACTTTGGCTGAGTTGATCCCTTAAACCTTGACCTGGGCCATGTCACATCTCTCTCGTTAATCTCCTTCTCCATAACCACCAATACTTCACCTACCTTTGCATTCAACGGGGTGTAACCATGGAACCTTTTCCCTCCAGCAATAGGTCGATCCTTCCATCTATCCTCACGCCTAGCTCGCCCTGCCCCTCTGGGCGACCCTCTTTTGGGCGACCTCCTCTTGGGCGAATTCGCCTTCTCCTTCTTCGGCTCTGGTCGAGCCAACTCCTCCAGTTTAGCAAACTATGCCTCCGTCTCCTCGAGATATGGAGAGGATTTCTAAGCAGTTGCGTCAATTGCAGGTGGTGATGACTAGGCAAGAAATGCAACAGATGGTGGTGGATGCGGCTGCGCGGGCGGTGCAGCAGGCCACAAACAGTCTCTCTCGAGCAACCACCGCGTCGACCACGTGTTCTCATCACATGGGGTAAAATATTCCCTGATGATTTGCAGACGTCTTACTGACACATCTGCAATTTCGTTAGAAGTTCCTCGTATTTTGACCTTATCCGTGTCAACTCCCTAAGTTATGTTTTACTTTTAGTGAGATCGGCCATCACACTGCCTCGGGGCTATCTTCGACCAACAAGGAATCGACTTGCTTAATACTCGTCCAGGTCTTTCTTATTATCTCTGCCCAAGCCTTCGATATTTCTTCCGCGACTACACTCAGTTTGGCCTCTCACCCATCATTACAACTGGAAACGATCTCTTTCATATTAATTCGTTTAACTGGCTAAAAGGACCGGTTTATCCGTACAGGTATAATATCCCATATCGGAGCGGAATGAAGAGAGAGTGAGAGAGAGAGAGAGAGTGTGTGTGTTTTACGTTTTAGACAAAATAAATGAAAAATAATAAGATGACTATATATTTGGAGAGTGATACAAATTGGGGAGTGCATAGGAAAAGTAAATGTAGGGGTGACCGATCAGGAATTTACCGCGGATCCCACCAATAACGTCAAATAAATAACTGTAAAATAAATGTATATATGTATTAAAAACCAACCTATTTACCAAAAACAGTAGGAAGAAAAGACAACACACATTTAATGCATACTTTATTTGGAATTTTTTTACTATATGCATTAAATGCTTGCATATTTACATTTACTATCCAAATATGATCTTCAAGATTTTTTCCTTAAATAATTTATGCAATGATTTTACTGATATCCATTATAATTAATATTTGTCGAGTAATATTTTTTAAACTTTATTTAATTATATAACACTAATGTTTTTTTAAAAATTAGTATTATTTATTATTTAAAAGATAATGATCACATCATTAATTGATTTTATTGATGGTTAGACAATAAAATTATAGTTATTATTTAAAATTTTGACATGTTATTTATTTGTATATTATTGTCAACTATGATAGTGTTTTTATCACTTTTTTTTTGTTATGTTTCAAAAATGAAGTTATTGTAAAATATTTTTCTATTGCATAGTATGTTATATAAACTATAAAGCCTTGGGATGAAAATTAGAAAAAAAAATCTCTTTATTATGTAAGAAGGGATTTGCTTTTTGGCAACTGCTAAATTATTTTTAAAAAAAAAATATAATGAGAAAATTGAATTCTAAAAAACATGTGTGTGTATTTTGTAAACATTTATACTCAAATTTTTATTTTGAATTTCATTACATAAAGAAAACTACTTCTATAACTTTTATAAATAATAATAATTACATTATATGACTGTAAATTTTATAATAAAATAATAATTGAGTATTATATGGTGAACAATAATTAATAAAATTTTTATTTTTTCCTATATCAATGAATAAATATGTATTCTAAAATCAAATAAATATTAGTATGACGTGTTAGCGGAATTATATATTAATTAACATGTTAATTTTTTTGTTTAAATAAACGTCACTTATTAAAAGATGTGAAATATGGATGATCCAAGCCTATTGTTTTTTTTGTCTAGACGTACAAGTCCTATAGAAAATAATTGATTTATTATATGTATCACGTGCATCGCACGGGGTATGCACTAATAAATGACCTTAAAATTGTGCACTCCGTGCATCACCCGTGTTCA
>CACSLK010026087.1:1380862-1400629 GCA_902706635.1 Striga hermonthica
ATTAACCCCTTGGGAGCAAGAATATTTGGAGGAGATGTACGAGCAAAAGAAGGAGTATGAAAGACAACTCAAGATCATGGAGGAAGAGCAACAAGCCGAGGCCGATGAGAATTTCACAGGATTGTGCGAGCAAGAAGCCGAGCGCATGGGTGAGCGAGTCTCGATGAGGTTAGATGAATCTCTTATTCTCAATGTATACCCCAAGGAATACCTTGTCGAGGTTGAAGTCGAGGGAACCTTGGTCGGATCCAAAGAAGTCGAAGTGGCCGAGGTCATTGGTGCGATCTTGGTCTTTGGTGATGGGTGCAAAACGTATGCGCGGGAACGGTACGCGCAACACATCGAGGTCGTGGCCGGAGGATCCGAAGTGCTCGCAGTCGGAGAAGATATGTTGGTCGCGGTCGAAGCGAGCCATGATGAGGAGGCGTACGCACAGTACGGTGTGGATGCGCGTATGGTCGATGAAGGAGTGCCCGATGTTTGGATAGTCGAGGATGAATCCTTGAGGACAAGGAAAGTCTCGAAGAGGAGGGGAATGAGACGGAAGTGGGTTCCGTACCCCTGTGACAAGAAGGGTCGAGAGCCAAGAGGACTCGAGGAGGCTGAAAATAGGGCCAAAACTATGCATGCATGGCCTAAGAGACGGGTACGAGCTCGTATGCGGGGCACTCAAGCACATGAGAAGTGGCACGTACAAGACAGTAGACAAAGGCGCGCACACGCGCATTGGCGTAGACGCGCATGGCGCTTAGAGAGTAGGCGAAGTGGCGCGTAGGGGGAGGTTGTTGGGTGGATGGCGCGCGATGGGTGTTGCGGCGGATGGACAGCGAGTGCGCATAGGCGTACAAGCGAGGGCGACGGGTGGCCTGGCGAGCGGACCACGCTGGGCGTGCGCAGCGTTCATGGAGGTTGCAGGGACGCGCGGACGAAGGGCAGCGACGCGGGTGATGGCCTAGACCGCATAGGAATAGGAGTGTTGGACGACGAGTGCGGGGCGCAAGGCGACACGCGCGAGGCACAATGCAAGAATCAGGGTGCAAGCCTAATCCTTGTAGGAATAGGCAAGGCGCAAATACTAATCCTCGAAGGAATAGGAAAAGCAGTTGAGTGCCGGAACGCGCGTGGGAGATCGGTGACGGGAGTAATCCTCGGAAGATCAGGAAACGTAACCGGGATCATATTCCTAGTAGGAATAGTGGATATGGGCTCGAAGCATGGTCCTACAAGGAATAGGAGTGGCGCAGCAGGCGCGCGAGACCTAGTCATCGAAGGACTAGGCGAGCGGGGCGGTGCGCGCGCGCGTGCAGGGCAAGACGCGCGACGCCTAGCGCCACGAGGAGTAGGCGACGCGTAGGGCGGCCGAGTACGCAAGGGCGGTTTGGAGTTTTGGGCGTGTGACTTGAGCTTCTAGAATTGTTTGCAGTGCAAGTCAAGACATTAGGAGATCTAGTAGATTTAGGATTTTTTGGTAGTAGGATATTTACTTGCCTTATGATTTAATATTTAATTGTTTTATTAGTTTCCTATTAAGATTAGCATTAGAGGTAGTTGGCATCTATAAATACCCATGTACCTCTTCATTAATAAACGTGTGGAATTGAGTATTGAATTGGTGAGCCAATCTTGAGGGGGAACTGATGTTCTTAACGTGTGTTTAAATAAGGCCGTTAGTGCGTGTTTACATACACTGTCAGAGAGAAGGCCATTAGAGCGTCTTGAAGTCACGGTATCTAGGAGAAGGCCGTAGTGCGTCTGTTAGATACACCTATCGTGGATAAACGAAGGCCCTGAGTGCGCCGTTTGTTCACAACCCGTATAGATAACAACATGATCCGTCATCACTGACTGCCGGCGCGCTGCTGCCGCTGCATGCAGGCAGCGCAGTCACGGCCGGCCCTTACCGGCCGTCCGGCGACTTCTCTCGAGCAACTCAACATCAAATAACATGAATTGATTTGAAATGATCAAGTTTACTGAAAATACTCAAAATCCCGAATTTTTACACATGAAGCTACACACGGCCGTGGCGTGCACACCGTGCGCCGCCTACGGCGTTTAAACCGTTACACGACCAAACCTGATTTTATCTCGGCAATTAACACACCAACTAAGCACAAAAGGACATAACATGATTAATTATCCTTGAGTTATTCGAACAAACATGACAAAACTAGCATGGCATGGCACGCGATGGCCCGCGGTACGCGCTACGTGCGTGACCACGCCTTCGGCCCAAACAACACCTAACATGAAATTTCCTCGAACATTATAAACTGATTGAACATGATATGGTATGACATGACTAAATACATGAAGTTGCTCGGGAGATTTCAAATAAAACAAGGACATGCTTGATGGATACACGCACGGTCGAACGCAAATTAAAGCTTACCATAGGAACTCTATTATCAAGATATAACTGAACAGTATACTACTGATAACATCACAAAAAGTGAGCTCAAAATACCTCTTCGCTTGCTCGCCTAATTTCACAACGCTCGATCACTCAAGCTCCCGTGCGCATGGCGTAACCTCTCGGCGTGCTTGCGATGCGGCGTCTCGTGCGTGTGTACTCTTTGAGAAATTCTCACAACTCTCTATATTAACTCATATATCTAAGGCTGATCATGGGCAAAATTCTCCTTAACATGGCTTTTAAATACTTGACCGAATGGGAAAGAAAGGGATGATGAGGTGCTTTGGTGATTTCATGAGTTGAGGACACTTGCCCTCATTCGGAATGATATCATCACTAATGTAATCTTAGTCATCACTAATGGTACAAGACATGGACACCTCATGCTTGGACTTAAGGACAATTTCTCCCCTTGAAACAACTCAAAAATACCTACTTTATAATAAAGGAAATTGGTACAATTTTCCTTAAAATGATACGGTATTTCCACTTTAATCATGTTTAATTACTTAATTAAGTATGATTAAATGCTTAATCATTTAATTAGACATAATACTTAACTACCAAAATTATTCCGAACGTAAACGTGACGTTGAAAATAATTTCGGGTAATCTCGACTGAAAATAATTAATTCGAACTATAATAATTTCGAATCCTTGACTTGGACGATTAATCCGAATATTGATATTTCAAATAATTTGTCAAGTTAACTTATTAATTCCGAACTCATTAATTAATGAACGAATCGGAATTTAATCTGGAAACTTATTCGGTTACTGAAATAATTAAACCGAATAATTTATCGACTAATAGTCGAATTTGGAATTTAACTAGCTGAATAACATGAACTAGAATACTAACATGATTTATTTATTAACAAAGGCTAGCTTTTACTCGAAAGCTAGTATTTTCCTTTATTAATAAAATACGGGGCGTTACACTAGCAATCAGATTTAGTTACGAATATCAAATTCAACACACATAATCATTCTTCTCAAATCAATTAACCATTATTCATGAACTAATAAAGAGAGATAAAGTTACGAATAATTCCCAATCTAAGTGTTGAATATGTATTACAAGCTTAATCCTTAGTGGTAAAGAAGAAGAAGAAGAATAAAAATGAAAAATAAAAATGAAAAGAAGAAGAAACATAGAGTAGAAGAAGAAGAAAGAAGGAGAAAGAGAGAGCTTCGTGACTTTCCTCGAGCTAGGGTTTGTCTCCCAGAAGGGGAGAGACTCCTTTTTGTCGTGTCTCGTCCGTTTATTCATATGAATCTCATGTCGCAGCGTGGGAGAAAATAACTCACGGCGCGAGGAGCGGCTGATGGTGCGGCGCGACGGATGCCACGGCGCGACGAAGTGGAGTGCCGCGGCGCGACGGGAGAGCGCTGGAGCCTCTGTCCATCTCGGGGGGATGACGCGGCGCGACACGGCATGGGGAGCTGGCTAGCGCGGTGCAACACCTGGGAGACTCGTGGGTCTATCGCACGACTTTACGTTTTCGGCTCGTATACGCTCGTCTGGACTCAGAATCTGATTATGTTTTTTCCTGGGTAATGCCAACGAATTTCTCTCTTTAACTATGTCAGCCTGATCCATTTATCATGGAAAACAAATCCTCCCGAATCCTATAACTTGCACACTAAAAACGACCAACAACTCGAAAACGACTGAGAAAATACTAGAAAACCCAAAATAACACGAACAACGAAATAAACTAAAAAATGAACTAAAAACCAACTAATATAACTAATATGGGGGAAAAATAAAGGAAAAATAACAAGGAAAAATGCAACAAAAATGGGACAAACAACTCCCTTAGATTACTTGCTTTGAACGCCAGATAGTCTTTAAGTGCAGTTTGGACTATCCACCTCTCTTGTTTCCATTGTTGCTCAAATACCCACAAATTCCAAGCCCTCCATAGCCACCACAGTATGTAAGTGGATAGTTTGATTCTTTCCATAGATATATCTTTAAAATTCATAGCAGATGTCCACCATCACCATTCTTTGAAACTGCTACTTGCCAGCTTCTATTTGTCCCAAGTCACTGGAGCCAACTGCCACATAATTTGAGCTTTCCTGCACAAGAACAAGGTATTCTCTTTAGCTTCTTCAGCCTCCCCCACATACTCTACAAATGATGTCAACTTCCATTCCCCTCATACCTAAATTGCAGCTCACATGCAGAATATTTGTAAAACATTTCCAAATGAAATGTTTTACTTTCCGTTGCACCTTAAGGGACCGACATCTGTTCATGCCCTATTATTACCCACTGCCAAGGTACTACATTCACCCCCAGTCCCAACAGATATCTTTTTGCCCAGCAAAGAGAAAGAAGCCTTCTTGACTGAAAACTTCCCATTGTCTTGGAAGCCACATTTCCAAATGTCAGCTGCAGTAGGGTTTAAAGAGTTGATCTATAAAATCATGGAGGCATCTTTCTCCTCAAATAAAGCCCTAACAAGAGTTGTGTCCCAGTGGACACCCCCTGCAATCAGGAGGTCCTTCACCAAAAACAAACTGCCATCAATTTCAGTTCTGAGGGTGGGAGTACCCTTCTGTAACCTAGGGACCCATTTGCAATCATTAATTTTAGTATTTACCCCATTCTTGCTAATGACATTAACCTGATCCCTCAACATAGGCAGAAAATATGCCCATGATCTCCATAACCAAGAAGCTCCATTGTTCATTCTACAGTAAATAACAGAGCACTGGGGAAAATACTTATCTTTTAAAACTCTGCACATCAGAAGATCTGGTTGCTCTATGAGTCTCCACAGTTGTTTCAGAATAAGGGCCTTATTGAACAGCTTGATGCCTTGAAAACCCAAGCCTCCCTCACATTTTGGAATATTCATTTTATCCCATGCCAGCCAATGCAAACCTTTGTTATGGATATCACCCTTTGCCCACCAGAAATTTGCTAGCAATCTTCACACCTCAAAACACAGTTTCATTGGAAGTACAAAACAGAACATAACAAATACTGGTAAGGCATTTAACACAGATTTAATTAAGATCTCTTTTCCAGCAGTAGAATGAAAGCTATTTTTCCAACTACCAATTCTATCTCTCACTGAATCCACCACAAACTGAAAGGTTTCAATTTTGGAGGCACCAATCCCTAGAGGCAGCCCCAAATATCTAGATGATCTCTTCACCACCACTCCCTGAAGGATATAACAAATAATTTCTCTAGCCTCCTCAGAACAATTTTTGCTCAAAAACATAGAAGATTTGTTGAGGTTAACTTTCTGGCATGTAATTTTCTTGTACTTGATCAAAGTCTCCAGTAACAGAGAGGCATTGAATCCATCAGCTTTGCAAAAGACCAATGCATCATCTGCAAAGAGTAAGTGAGACAACATAGGACCATTTTGAGAGACTTTAACACCTTTAAACTGGCCAGACCTCATCAAAAAATGGAATGGGCAGATAATAGTTCAAACACAATAATAAATAGATAGGGTGACAAAGGGTCACCCTGTCTAATCCCCCAGGATGAAAGCACATACCCACACACAGCTCCATTCAAGTTGAAAGAAAAAGTGGGAGAATATATGCAATTATAGATCCACTTCACAAATTTGGCATGAAAACCCATTTTGGCCATTGTTCTTCTGATACTCTCCCCCTTCACCCTATCATATGCTTTCTTCATGTCTAATTTAATAGCCATAAAAGCATTCAAACCAGTTCTCTCTCTATGCAAAAAGTGGAAAACCTCATGTGCAATCACCACATTGTCAAGAAGGTTTATGTCAAGTACAAAGGTTGTCTGAGCATGGCTAATACAAGAGTTTAAGCATGGTTTCAATCTCTCGGCCAACATTTTAGCAATAAGTTTATACAAAACCCCGTAAAGACTTATAGGTCTAAAGTTTCTCAAAGATTCAGGGAAACGACACTTAGGTATAAGAGTAATAATAGTGTGGTTCCAATTTTTCAACATATAGCTAGAATAAAAGAAAATTTTAACATCTCTACAAACATCAGATTTCAGAATAGTCCAAAAGCGTTGATAGAAAAGAGCTATCATACCATCAGCACCCGGAGCTTTATCAGCAGTCATACTTAATAGAGCAGGTTTGATTCTTCATCCTGAATTGGTTTGATTAGCTTATTGTTCATAGCATCAGAAATAGAGCAAGGTATGTGTTGTAGAAGTTTCTCTCCTCCACTAGAGTCTTTATAAGAGAACATTGCAGAATAGAAATGAGAGATGTGCCTCTCCATACTTGTCTGTGAGTCACGCGATGTTCCTGATTCAGTCACCAGCTTTGCAATTGTATTTGATCTTCTTCTCTGTGTAGTGGATGCATGAAAGAACTGAGTGTTTCTATCACCAGCCCTGAGCCATAAAGCTCTAGATTTCAGCATCCAATATTGTTCCTCATCCTGGTGAACACTATCTAGCTCAGCCTTCATAGCACACCAAGTCTCTCATTCAATCTCAGGTCCCTCCATCCTCATTTTCTTCATTTTAGCAGTGAGAGTTTGGATGGTTACTGCATTGTTTCTATGAGTAGGTTTGTGCCAAGCAAGCAGTGCAATCCTGGTGTTCTTAACTTTCTGGTGCACCTGGTACATAGCAGATCCCTCAACTTGTCCCTGCCAACCTGCTTCCACAGCTTCTTGAATTCCTCCCATTTTAAGCCATCTACTACTAAACTAAAATCTTCTATGCTTTTTGTTGTGATCCTTATCAGTGTCAAAAAGAATAACATTATGGTCAGAGGCAGTTTTATAGAAATTGGACACCTCCATTGATGGGAATCTGGTCATCCATTCTAGATATACAAAGACTTTGTCCAGACTTTCCTCAACATAACCATCTCCTTCTCTGTTGTTCCCCTAGGTAAAAAAGGATCCCTTTTGGTTTAGCTCGTGCATCTGCATATTCTCAATGAAAACATTAAAACTCACAAAGCTGGAATGACTCCTTCTGATGCCCCCTCTCTTTTTTTCATTTGAGAATATATCATATTCTAATCACCACCAGCTAGCCAACACTCTCCTCAGCAGCTCCTGTTGTTTTCCAACCATATCCATTGCTCCTCTCTGATCTTTCTATCAGTACTAAGGTAAGTTAAGATCATCCAAACCCAGTCAGCCATTCATGCATTTCTAATCTCCAATTGGATTCAAAACTCATTGCACCTCAACTGGTTGATCTCAACCTCCATGTCCCACATAACTAGTAACCCTCCTTTAGTACCCACTGGTTCCACCAAATGCCATCTCTCTTGGAACCCCAACTTTCTACAAACAATTCTAGTAAAATCCTTTGATTTCTTAGTCTCAAAAAGAAAAATTACATTGGGGTGGTGGATTCTTCTGGAATCCTTGGTTTCAGAAACTGTAGAGGGCCCACTCAGTCCTCTACAGTTCCACGCCATAGCCTTCATTAATCACCTCGGGGCCATTTGAGGCTGGCCTTCTCCACCTTAGCTCTAGAATTTGTCTTCTTCCTTTTATAGCTCAAATCATCTCCATTAACCTCTATATCACCTTTATATATAATCATGTCTCTTCTTCTTTTCAACAAAGCCAGGGGAATGTTGCCCTTATTGGAGACATTAACCCTCAAGAGTCTGTCATCTACAGATGTTCTTCTTCTCCATTTAGATGTTGATTTCTTGCTGCTTTCTCCATCTAGAGTAGTCCCCTTGCCTTTTATCAACTTCTGTGATGGATTTTTCTCTTCTCTGTCTGGTTCCTCAGTCTCCATAATATTGTTAACAAGCAAATAGCCCTTCTGAGCATTTGAAGTGCCAACCTCACTTCTCATAAGGGCTAAGTTCAGTTGCTCCTCTCTTTCCCTCACCATGCTCTGTTGAATGGCTGGTTCACACTGCATCATGAGGGAGTTGGTAACCTTTGTTTTCTCTACTGGTGGGCTTGCAACAGTTTGGTTATAAGCAGGATCATATGAATCCTGATTAGAGGTGTGAATAGGTGGACTAGCTTTCACCCCTAAGCTACTAGTCTGGCTATATCTGCCTCCAGCAAAAGTTTCATTTGCCTTAAGCCATTCACCATATTGTCCTTCCATAACTGTTTTCTCTTTAATATCAGCTAGTCTCTGTGAACAATCTCTTTCTAGATGGCCAAAGTGACCGCAATAATAGCAGAGATTCACAAGTCTTTGATACTTAAAAGCTACTAATACCTTCTGATCCCCCAACTTCACTGAGGCACATCTGGGAATAGGCTCTTTTATGTTCAGGGTTACCAACAGTTTAAGAAAGCTCCCTTCTTCCCCTCCTAGCTTGCAAATCAGAACATTTTTAACATTGCTGAAATTTTGCCCAACTTTGAGGCCAATATCAGTGCTCATCCAGTTAAGAGGGACATTGATAACCTGGACCCATAAATTAATCTCATCAAAGCAGCTGTGCCTACTAGTTAATCCTGGGAACCACTCTTTTAATATAAGATACTAGTTCTCATAGACCCAATTGTACCCTGCAGCAACCTTCTTTTTATCTTCCAAAGAGTTGAAAGTGAACTGGAAAAAATTTGTCTGCAACTCTTTAACCTCCATGGATGCTTGCAACTTCCTGATAGACCCTATAGTTCGTTTAATCCTCAACAGACCGGCCTTTCTGTCTCCGATGATTTTCCCAAAAAGGCTCATAACACATTCCTCCTCACTCGTTTTGATGTCTTTTGATTGTAATTCAATGTCATCCGCTTCCTTTGCAGATAGAGATATAGCCTGAAGTTTCTTCATCATTCTTTCATCTAACTCTCCACCTGCTCTAAAACCCAAGGGTTTACTCTCCATCCCTAGGTCACCCGAAAAACACCCAAATAGAACCCTAGCAATCAAATGACTCAAAGAAACACCCGCAGAAACCCGCTATGTAAATCAGAGAAAAAAAATAGACAGAAAAACGCTCCAAAATCCCACCCTCCCCGAAGGAATTCAAGCTCCCATTTGAGAGAAAACAAGCTCCCATTTGAGAGAAACGCTTATTTAATATAATAGTTATTGATAGAAATATTTATTTATTTGATAAATTATTTTATTATTAATTAGGATTGATAGACAATTTAACTATTACTTTAAATATAGTTAAATTATTTAATTATATTATATTATCAAGCGATTATTAATTTAACATATTATATATATTGAGCTAATAATAAATAAAGACGTATGAAATTCAAAATACATATTTCAAATGTTTTATCATTTTACACTCATAGACGTTTCTAGTTAATTACCATTTGCGAAGTTCATTTTCAAGTTGTAGTTAATCATTTGATATTTATAGCTCTACTGAGAACTAAAATGATAACACTTGCCCCCACATATAATTCGAAATTAACTATTTGTATCGAATATTTCCTTAAAAAAAAAATCTCGTATTGTTTTCCTGTCATTAAGCAAATGATTAGCTAAAAATAGATACAGAGCGGTGATATCACTAGAAAGTTTGACTTCTCATTTTCAACCAAATTTGGTACTTTACATGTGCTTATTTAAAATGCTAATAGAAAAACGGTAAGCGTAGGTGGCACCCATGACCCATGAAAGTAGTTAAGATTTTAGACCATGAAAAATTGCACCATTTGTCCACTAACTTTCTCCTAGTTGCACTTTCGTCCTTTAATTATTTTTGGTTTATAAATGGTACACTAACTCTTTTTTTTTTAGCAATTTTGGTCCAAAATCACATTCCGGTGACCATTTTGCTGATGTGGCGCCAAGAGTAGCTGATGTGGCGTTTAGTAATCTTGGAATTTCTTGTCAGCTCTTGATGTGTAACGAGCTGGGCCCACCCATTTTGACACATTGCAAACAAAATATTAAAAAATTAGAAAAAAAAACAAAAAAAAATATAAAATCCACATGTGAAGACATGTGAATATTTCATTAAACAAAATAAAAAAAAATCGATTTGGGGTAAAAAATCGCGGGAAACTCACTTTCCATCTCCATATTGAAGCAAAACAAAAAAAAACCCTAGCCAGAGAGAAAGAGAATGAGAAGAAATTCTCTATTTCTATATTGAATCAAAGCCCCTCTCACATAAAATCGATCAGACAGACGAAAGCTACCATATTCCATCCATTAAGAATAGAAAATGGTGATGAAAAGAGATAAGAAGAACTCCACCTTCTTTCTTTAATTTGATTTTTGACAACATGTGGTCCTTGAATGTTGGTTTTATATTCTAAGGTCGATGTTGGTATTGGATTACTAAATTAGGTTTGTGTTGTGGTCCTATTTTGGTTTTTGTGTATTATAAATTTTATGTGTTATTTTTTGAATTAATTGGAACTTTCTTGTCCCACAGACTCGGATTCAACTTCCATTACTGTGGTCCTGCATCATGGAGGTGTATTCCAAAATTTTCCCAACTTAAAGTACATTGGAGGTTTAAAAACTGTTCTTGACTATGTGGGAATGGTAAACATGGACTTAAAACACTTCAATATATGGGCTGAAGAGATTATAGGTTCTGGTCAAAAATTTCATGTTAGTATAAATGGTGTTTTAAAGCTTGTCGGCAGTGATAGTGATTTTCTTGTGGGTTATGAGAATGCCTTGTCTTGTAGAGAATTGCATGTTTATGTAGAAAACCATGTCAATGAAGTTGCAGATTCTATTGATAGTGAATATTGTTTGGGCAGTGACTCTAAAAATGATGATGAGCTATTTGATCACCATGTTGATAATGTAACTTCAGTTGAGCATTCTATTGTTGGAACTACTTCTGGTGTGGGTATATCTGTTGAAAGACCAACAAGGGAAGATGTTAGGGATTTTGATAGGGATTATGTTGAGCATTCTGTTGGCTCATCTAGAGAATCTGATAGTGATGGGTTTCTGAGTAGTGAGGATGACAAAGATGACTTTAATGAGCATAGATTGTCTGATGATGAGGCAAATGGTGAATCAGCCCTTGTATTTAATGTTGCTCAGGTTTATGATCCCACCTTCAAACATGGGATATTGTTGAGCAGAGCTGAATTAAAAGAAGCAGTTGATTCTTATGATATTAAGATCAAAAGGACTCTGAAGTTTACTAAGAATGATAAGTACAGAGTTTATATGAAATGTGGTTATGAAGATTGCCCTTGGATGATTAATTTGATTCAGGTGAAGGACTCAACCTCATACATGATTCACAAATTTTTTGATGACCACAATTGTCCTCCTAAATTTGATGTAAAAAATGAAAAAGCACCTTGGCTGATAAGTAGATATCTTGATGATTTCAAGACTGATCGAAATAGAAAAGTGAAGCCATGGAGGAGGAAATAGTTCACAAGCTTGATTGCCATGTTTATATGTTTCAAGCTTATAGGGCTAGAAGAAAGGCATTAAAGATTGTGGAAGGGTGCCCTGACTATCAATTCACCAAAATGTAGGATTGCATAGAAGAACTTCTTAGATCAAATCCTGGTTCTACTGTTATTTTGGGTACTGATGATGCTGAAAATGGTGAGAAGAGGTTCAATAGCTTCTATGTTTTCTTCAATGCACTTAAGAAAGGCTTTAAAGCAGGTTGTAGGCCAATCATAGGAGTTGATGGTTGTTTCGTAAAAGTGCCTCATAAGGGAATTTTACTCACAGCTGTTGGTGTTGATCCAAACAATAATCACTACCCTCTTGCATATTCCATTATGTCTTCAGAAAATAGGGAGACTTGGGAGTGGTTTTTGATTCTCTTGAAGAATGACCTAGAAATACAAAACCAGCAAGATTGGACCTTTATTTGAGACAAGCAGAAAGGCCTAATCCAAGCTTTAAGGTCTTTTCTTCCTGATTGTCACCATAGATTTTGTGTGAGACATCTCCATAACAACTTTCAGAATGCTGGTTTTAGAGGTCTAGAGTACAAGAAGGCTCTTTGGAAATGTGCGTTGGCAACTATTGTTGGTGAATTCAACAACTGCATGGATGAGTTGAGAGAACTAAGTCCAGAAGCAGCAGATTGGCTCAGTGAAAAACCACCATCAAAGTGGAGCAAGTCACATTTCACTGAAGGCCCCAACTGTGACATGGTACTAAATAATGTCTATGAGACATTTAATGGAAACATACTAGAGGCTTGGGACAAACCTGTGCTAACTATGTTGGAGTGGATTAGGCAATATCTAATCACTAAACTTAAAAAAAAAATAGGGATAAGGCTGCAAAAATTTGGAAGGATGGGTTGTGTCCAAAAATTAAGGCCATCATTTTAGAGAATATTGAACAGATGGGTAATTGTATTCATCTCAAGTGTGATTATGCAAAACTAGAGGTGTCTTGTTTCAATGGTGGGCAGTTTAATGTCAATCTTGATCTAGGGACTTGTACTTGTAGAAAATGGGGCTTGACTGGAATACCTTACACTCATGCTTGTAGTGTAATGTGTTTTGTCCAAAATGGACCCATTTGATCATGTTGCCAGTTGTTATTATGTTGATACATATCACAGGGTGTATGGGCCAACTATAATGGGCATTAATGGTGAGGTGCTGTGGGATAAGAGTTTGCATATTCCACCATTGCCTCCAAACTTTGGCAGAGGTGTGGGAAGACCAGGTAAGTCTAGAAGACTTGAAAGTGATGAGAGACCTTGTAAGAAGAAAAAACAAGGCAAAGTAATGGATGGAGAGAGACTTAGAAGGCAACAAAAGAGTGTAAAGTGCAAGAAATGTGGTGTTGTGGGCCATAATAGCAAAACATGTGATAAGAGGGCCTCCAATGAAGAAGCTGGGATGAGATCAAATAATGTTCAACCAACTCCTACATGCACAGCTGCATTGGAGTCTAGGGTAAAATTCAAAACTTTGTTATTTCAAATTTCTCTGTATTACTTCAACTCTTTGATATTATTTTTTTGCCTTAATATTCAATCTCATGTAGGATGGTGTTGGAGGCTCAGTGCACATGACAAAGAAACAACTACAGCATCCAACATTGTTGCTGTTTTTGAAGAAGCTGAAGAGATTGAGGTCCCCATTCTCACAAAAATGTCTCAGTCTAATACAACAACAACCACAAACACAAACATTGGAGGACCCTCAATGTGGGATCAACTTAAGAAGGGAAGAGCAATAGGTCCTCCAGTTGATCACTCTCACCAGAAGAAGTTCAAACATTTGTCACAAATTTAAGAAGTTTGAACAGTTGATGGCCTGTTTTGTGATCTAGTTACTGTTTTTTTGTAGTAATATATGGTACATTGTCTTCTTTTGGAATTTCTGTAGTGGATGTTGTATTAGAACTTGTTTTTGAAGAATCTGATTTGAAAAACCTCTTCTTTTGTTGGAGTTGATGTAGTGGATGTGGTATTAGAACTTGTTTTTGAAGAATCTGATTTGGAGTGGAACCTTTTGTTTTGTTGGGTTTTGAAATTTGATATATTATTTTGGCACCTCTTGTGCTCTAGTAACTGTTGTAAATGCTGATGATTGGCCGTAAATTGATGAACCTTCTAATGCTCGCAGAGTCCAGAAATATACGGAAGTATTTAAGGGAAGTTTATTTTTGGTATAAATAAGTCTTAATTTTAATTAAGTCCAAAGGACTAATTATTTATTTTATTATTGGGTTAATTGCTAAATAAACCTTAACCTTTCTTGCTTTTGACAATTTTATCTCAATCTTTGGACAATTGCAATATAATCTCGACCTCAATTTACTTATTGCAAGTCGAACCTAAAACTGATTGGACCTTCAAAAAACTGGTCGATTTGAAGGCGGTTCAAACAGATCGGAGCTCATTTTTATCGGTTCACTCCAGATCTAGGAGGATACTCATCACCGGTAGCTTACATTGACGTGGAAATTTCAGCTTTGTGCGTGGATATAAATTAAATACGTGGAAATTTTCAATTTGCTATGTGGATGGCATAGAAACCCGTGTCAGTGGAATACTTGGCCACAAAATCGATCTACAAATCCCTAAAATCAATCACTCTGCACCCAAATTTGCAAAAAGTAAATTGAAGTCGAGATTATATTGCAATTACCCAAAGATTGGGATAAAATTTCCAAACGCAAAAAGGTTAAGATTTATTTAGCAATTAACCCTTTATTATTTTGGCAGGACCTTGGGATTGAGGGGGAGATGCCCTTTCCATAATCTGAAGAGAGGAGGATCGCGAGATTTTATTTCCATAATCAAAGAAGAAAAAGTTCAAGAGATTTTCATTCCTTATATGTGTTTGTCTTGGATGAGAAGACTTTCCAAAGGGTGCTGAAGATAAAAGGAGAACGAGACCAGAGTTGAGGACTAGCTTTTCGATCTGAATTTTTTGAGTTAGTTATTTTTCTTTCGTTGAGTGAAAATGTGCGATATTCAGAACATTTTGTAAAAGAACGTTCGGAGGTTCATTCTTATAGTTTGAGGGATTCGAACTAAAAATCCACATGGGAGTTGTGGTCGAATAAGTAGTTGTATGAATCATTATTCAAGTAGAGTGTAGAGGGAGTCTATACTGTAAACCCTTGGATGATGTATGAGTTGTTCACATTAATGAAAGAGATCCAAAGGGAGAGTGGGACGCTCTCATGAAGGTTCAATTGTTAGTGAAAAACTGCTTCCCCAATTGTTTGAATCTCCTTTACTGTCTCTCTATTCGATTTACGTGCAACTCTGGATATTTGGTGTTTAAGTATCAAATTTCAATTAGCACCAGAGCAGGTTTTCGTCTTCATTACGAAAGATCCTAGGACGTATGTTACCCTCAAATCATGAATCAAGAAAGCAGATCGATGTCCAGGACCCTGCAATTGGACGACTCGAACTACTCATATTGGAAGTCTATGATGACAATATTTTTTAGATCGCTTGGAAAAAGGCGTGTGGGAAAGTGTTGAAAACGGCTGGGAGCATCCAGTCATGCAACAAGTACCAGATCAAGGTAAAGAAACAACAAGATTCACAGTTTCTAAACCTAAGGACAACTGGACTTATGCTGAGAAGCTTCAAGAAGAAGCCAACTATCGTGCCTTATATGCGATCATGATGGCAGTTGATCAGACAAGACACAAGATGATAGTACATTGCCAAAGTGCAAAAGATGCTTGGAGGGTCTTACAGTGTCAATTTTAAGGTTCAACAGCTGTCAAAGCGTCCAGACTTCGACGGGTAAGTCTTGAATTTGATGAGATCAAAATGAGGGATGAAGACACAATTGACGTATACTATGACAGATTCCGTGATCTGCTAAACCAAAGCATGATGCTTGGAGAAGAAGTCTCTGAAAAATGTCAAGTTCAGAAGATTATGAAAACCGTCGTTCCCAGGTTTAGAGAGAAAATCACAGCTCTTGAAAGTTTCCAAAGAGTGGCGTCGTTGGATGTTGATGAACTTCTTGGAGAGCTCAGAACTTTTGAAATCAACAACAACTATGACAAAGTCAAAAGTAAGGGCTTAGCTCTCAAAGCTGTTGTAGTCGAGGAAAGAGAAGAAAGCGATGATGATGAAGGTCCGTTGGCAGATGATAGTGAGCTAAAAGAAGCACTAGCTATAATCGCGCGAAACTATGGGAAGATGAGTCAAAGGCAATACACGAACAAATTTGCTGGAAAAAAAGGGGAACAATTTCAGCAAGAATGTGGTGCAGGACAAGAAAAGTAGTATGCCACTCCCAAAATCCGACTCACAACGAGTCGAGAAGGATCAATGCAGGGAGTGTCGAGGCTTTGGACACTTCCAGTATGAGTGTGCTAATCTTAAGACGAAGAATAAGTCACTGAAGGCAACATGGGAAGATTCAGATGAAGAAGGAACAGACGAACCTTCGTTACACACAAGCAACCTGGCAGTTCATACCTCAGTCAAGAAGTTCATGTGTCTCACCACTTCTCATGCCCCGACCAAGTTTGAAGAAAGGTTGAAAGAAACTAAAGCATCTGAGGATGAAGCAGATCAAAATGTGTGTGTAGATCCAGTTCACTTACTTACTATGGAAAACTGTGCTAAAGCATCTGAAGCTCTACAGAAGCTTCAAAATGAAGTGTTTAGACTTTCAAGAGCAAACAGGGTGTTTAACTAGCAAACATCTACCTCCACTGCTACTAAAGAGTGTGAACTAGATACTGCAAAGGCACTTGCATCCTTGAGAGTAGTGTCAAACTTTCTAAAGAAGACGGACTGGAGAAGGCGCATACCATTGAATGCTTGAGGACCGAACTATTCTCTACTCATAAACTTCTTGCCGAGCGGAATCAAAAAATCGTACTAGTGAAAAATGAAGCTAATCGGCTGATGAACGAATATGCTAGCATGGAAAGCAAACTGAAGGTAAATTCTGCTGAGTTGAACCGAACTGCAGAAGCTGTTCGAAAATTGAACAAGAAAAAAGCAGATCTGAATGAACTTCTTTCCTTGGGAAGATAACATGGTGATCTTACTGGAATAGGGTACACTGGTAGGGAAGACATTCCTGAGTCTTCAACTGGAGCTTCAAGTACAAAACATACCGGTCTTTGATTTGGGGACAAACTTGGAGTTGGAGGCGTGAACCTCCATGGGAGACCTTCCAGAAACGTGTTTGACAGGTTTGTAAAAAGCACTGTAAGTTACCCTCTATCTCCACAATCTCCCTTGAAGGTTCATTCTCCCATGAAGAAATCTGTTAATAAAGCTCACCATAACTTTGTTCCTATCTGTCATTATTGTGGTGTAACTGGTCACATGAGAACTAAATGCAATAAAATGCAGCATGATCTTTGTACAGGTAATGTTAGGGGTTGGAATCAGTCTGGCATTCCAGTGAAGGTCCATTCCAGGATCGTCTCAAATAACCGTACCAAAACTCATCAAGTGTGGGTTGCTAAGAAATCCTTCAATTGTTTTGCCTTTGTTATGTCCTTAGGACCTCCCTGAAGGGTAAATGGTATCTGGACAGCGGCTGCTCTAGACACATGACTGGTGAACCTTCATACTTGATGAACATTCAACCCAGTTCAAATTGGGAAGTCACATTTGGTGACGGAGTGAGCAATAAGGTTATTGGAACTGGTTGTTTAAATTTGGGAGGAATACCTAAACTAACTGATGTGTTACTTGTTGATAAGCTAAAGAAAAATATTTTGAGTGTGAGTCAACTCTGTAATCAAGGCCTTAGTGTCAGTTTCTCAGTTGATAAGTGTTATGTGAAAGATAGTGAAGGTTCTTGTGTACTTACAGGTTCTCGTTCAACGGATAACTGTTATCTTGTTGATGTTAATGAAAAATGCCTTTTCTCAAATGTGAGCGAACCTGAAGTATGGCATCAACGCTTAGGGCATATTGGATATTCTCACCTTGTCAAATTGACCAATGCAAGTGTAGTCAGGGGTGTTCCAAAGATTGCTGTGAAGGACCAGCCAATTTGTGAACCTTGTCAACTAGGTAAGCAAACAAGGACATCCCACAAGTCACTGAACCATATTGCTTCTCAACAGATCCTAGAGCTTCTTCACATGGATCTCATCGGTCCCATACAAGTAGAAAGCTATCAAGGTAAAAAGAACATTTTTGTGTGCGTTGATGATTTCTCTCGATATACTTGGCTTGATTTTTTGTGTGAAAAATCTGACACATTCCCTGCCTTTAAGTCACTTTGTTTGAAGGTTCAAACTGAGAAAGGTTTTCCCATCATAAGTATTCAAAGCGATCATGAAAGAGAATTTGAAAACTCTGAGTTTGCTGAATTTTGTGATCCTCTGGGTATTAGTCACGAGTTCTCGGCTCCTAAAACTCCCCAGCAAAATGGAGTTGTTGAAAGGAAGAATCGCACTCTATAAGAAATGGCCAGAGTCATGTTGAACTCCAAAAACATTTCTTCCAGATGGTGGGCTGAGGCAATCAATACAGCATGCTACCTCGTGAATTGTGTGTACCTTCGTCGAGGTATTGGTCTGACTTCATATGAACTCTGGAAAGGTAAGAGTCCTAACCTCAGTCACTTACATATTTTTGGGTGTAAATGTTTTATCTATAATGTTCGTGTCCAACTTGGGAAGTTCGATGCAGAATCAGATATTGGATTCTTTCTTGGTTACTCTAACAATAGTCGAGCGTATCATGTTTACAACACAAGTACCTCCATTGTGATTGAGTCCATAAATGTAATCTTTGATGAAAAAAATTCTCAAGTTAGTTCTTCTGTATCCTTTAATCAGTATGAAAATGTTGAGGCATTGCAGGATACTCAAGGTGTTAAGAGCTCTACAGACAAGGAGATAGTTGAACCTTCTGTTGAGAATGCTGAAACATCAACTGACTACATTGTCCCTGCGAACCAAGAAGGTTCTGAGTTACCTAGGTGTGATCCCCCCTTAAGGGTTCAGAAAGACCATCCACCCAAGCAAGTCATTGGTGACATAAACGAGAGAGTTACTAGAAACTCGAAGACGTCAGTCAAAGAACTTATGGGTGTTTTTTATTATGCTTGCTACACCTCACTCCTTGAACCCAAGAATGCTAAAGAGGCCCTAAAGACGAGTGCTGGATCTTAGCCATGCAGGAAGAACTAGAACAATTCGTTAGAAACGATGTCTGAGAGTTAGTACCTGAACCTTTCTCTGGAAATGTTATCAGAACCAAGTGGATCTTCAAGAACAAAACTGATGAGTTCGGGAATGTGACATGGAACAAGGCAAGACTAGTTGCTCAAGGCTACACTCAGACTCAAGGGATTGATTTTGATGAAACCTTCGCCCCCGTTTCTAGACTTGAATCGGTACGCATATTTGTATCTATTGCATGTCTAATGAAGTTCATTGTGTAACACCCCGCCTTGACATGAAAATCAGAGCGCGCTTTTTGCAATTACATTCAAAATAAAACATTTTACATTGCGAAATACTGATTCGGAGTGCTACTAAAATACATATCTGACTGACAAATCTAAACTTTTGGTTTTGAAAACCAACTAACAGTTCACCGACTGATTCATTTGACTAAGAGTGACGAACAGTAAAACATCAGCGGAAACTGTAGTGGTGAAATGGGATAGCAGTACCGTGATCGTGAAAACAAGTTATCTGAAAATAATAACGGCACTGCTATGCCAAATTCAAACTGTACAAAACATAATTTAAGCTTTATAAGCATAAAGCTTAGGTAATTTAAACTTTATAAGCTTAATCCCAAACAGCTCTGTCATCTCACTCCTCTGATCCGACTTCATAACCTGAAAAACGTGATAATAGTGGGAGCGTGAGTACTAAAAACATTGTACTCCGCAGAAACTCATACTAAAGTAAACATCAATAATACTATCAATATCATGACTGTAGGTATATATAAGTAAACTGTAATCTGTAAACTCCAGACACGAGGTCTGTACTGAACTGGCCATGTGCACACTCTGATGGG
Organism: Striga hermonthica; assembly: GCA_902706635.1. Lineage (NCBI taxonomy): Eukaryota > Viridiplantae > Streptophyta > Magnoliopsida > Lamiales > Orobanchaceae > Striga > Striga hermonthica. The sequence continues at coordinate 1,400,618 of CACSLK010026087.1, forward strand.
CAATTAAGGCTA
>CACSLK010026087.1:1414696-1426506 GCA_902706635.1 Striga hermonthica
ATATATATATATATATTATTTAATTATATTATATATACAGAACGAATGTGAAATTAAAGTTTATCAAGCGATTATTAATAATAAACAATAAACTAATAAATTTTAAAATATAGTTACCAAATATTTTGTTCTTACAGTCATAGTTGTCTTATAGTTAACTACCATTTGCGAAGTTTATTATCCAATTTTAGTTAACCGTTTCAATTTTTTAGCTTCATGTGTGAACAAAAATGTAACGCTCGCTTACTTATTTTAAGAAAAGACAGTATTTTATATAATTAATTTGAACATTTTGAAAACATTTTCCAAAAAACAATCTGAGACATTACTCAAAAACAATTTTTTATACTCTTTCGAAACATAACCAAAACATTCCAAACAAACACAAGTTCGATTATCCAAACATAATTCAGAATAATTCAAAGTCTAAAACATTCAACCCACAAAGGTTTTCATAAATAGTTTATGGAAAAATAAAAACATAAGCAAATGTTGACCACGCCCGTCCTATCGTGTCCGTCGCCAGCTGTTTAACCAAAAAAAAACAATGGGGTGAGCACATCCTCTAGGCTCTTTGGTAATTTTATTATGTACATCGATTCAACATAATCACTTATAGGATAATAATAATATGAACATGCACTCACTGCTATACTCATAACACCCCACTTCAAGCCTGTAGGTAGATTCGGACTAGTAACTCATATTTCAAGCCTCCATACTCTACCCGACTTTTGACTATTATACTGTTATCATCCGACTCGGCAAGACGCTGTTAAGAGGTTTTGAACATCTTATTAAACGCAATTAACAGTTAAACCGACATGAATCATAACCGCACCGATCTACACCAGAGAACCGGTCTGAAACACCAAAAACCGAAGTGACCGACGATTACCGAGGTCAACATCCCCCGAGGACAACATGAACCGAGGTCGTCACCTCCTTAAGCAGGTGACAAGGCGTCTACGTGAGGTCCTCCTACTCCACAAGATCTGTCATCATTTGCGTGGGACCCTCTGCCTCGAACCGCCCATGAAAAGCTACTTTATTCCAAAAAGTAGCACACGGATCCCGATGCCTCAACCCAAAAACTACTATAAATAGCGGACCTATGACAATTGTAAAGGGATCTCGGTTTCCAAAAATTACCGAACTGTAAACTCTTTTCCACATAACACGTAAAAGCCCTACGCGGCTCTTCACCTCGGTTCACCTCGGACCGGGGCCATTGCTGATGCAATTTGACATGCTTTACGTTCAAATCCTTCCAAATTACTTTCTTAATCATAGATTACATCGTTGTTAACAATCACATAACAACATATACATCGTTAACCTAAGTTCATGAACTATTGGTATGGTTACTAATTGTGCCATCGGCATCGATCGGTCTCGCTAGTAAGTAACTAGGCATCAACCTCTTCTACTAGTGTCGTCGGCATCAACCGATACCGCTGGTAGGAAAACTGGTTACTCGGCGACAATCATATGCATATAAAACTTATACTACCACATGGTTATACATAATACACCATAGTATAGGACCCCCACTTGGTACTCGAAGATGAGAATAAAAATGTAGATGATGCGAAGGTGAAATCACATCGAACAGCTCTCGAGGCTCAACTCCTCGAAATCTACATTTTCTAGAAGGATCTTTCATAAAAAACTTATCCTTTTCTTGGTAAATTGTATTACCAACTTCAAAAAATATTTAGCTTAAGGTCCTTGATTTAGAAAAAAAAAAAACATTATAATATTAAAACTTTATGCTAAGGGTAATTTATAGATCAAAAAAAGGTTTTGAAATTTTAAAAATCAAGTCTCCGTTCAAAAATATGTTCAAAGGTTCAAAAATGGCTCGGTGCAGCTGGCTAGGTGCGGCTTAGGACTGTTGTTGGTATGAGGTCAAAGGGTGCGGGGTGCCTGTGTACTGCTTACTTTTACGCCTTGATGTTGTCTCGTGTGCTCCAGGTCGGCCTCGCACGCGCCTATTCAGTTTGGCACATGACGCTCGCGCAATAGGCTTGTGGGAGGTGTCTCGAGTCGCTAGCCTTTTGGGTGTTGCTGCTTATTGGGACTGGCCTAGGGACTGCGCGATGGCACGGGTTCTACACCTGCGCACGTTTGCAAAGAGCATCCCAGGGCATTTGCGGGGATGAGCGCACATGTACGCGCACGACAACAACTGCGGCACGACACGACATGACTGGCGCGGGCCGCACCATACTATATGTGGCACGCTGCACACCGTACGCCTATGCGTTAGGATCTCAAAATTATGCAAGTCATGAACTATCTAGGAATTAAACCCTAAGCGCAGCAGAAATAGAAGCGAGGGTTCAATACATACCGTTTAATATTTTGCTGACTCTGAAACATTTATGATATTTTTTGTTAGAAATCGTTTGAGTTCCATGTCCGTTTGGCAGCCGAAATACGTTTCTTAATCACCGGATTGCTCACCAACCATGTTGGACCATCCTGGACTCGTCGCGGACTCACAGGAGCTCCCCGAATATTCTAGACCACTGCTGGACCACCTCTGGACTGTCAGGAGCGAGCTGGGTCGAGCTTGATGCGATTTAGGCTCGCTTGGAAGGTACTGGGCCGCGTTAAAGGTTGTTGATAAGGATGTGGCCCGGTGACTCAAGAATGCATCGAGCCGCGCATATCATGCGCAAAGGAGGTTAGCCCGGCGCGCGGGCGAGACGCATGTGATCAAAGGGACGCGCGACCACAGGGGGGCAGCGCGCGCGAACGCATGACTGTTGGGGGACAATGCATGCAAGATGGCCACGAGGATTGAAAGCGCGAATGAAGCGGGCGATGACGACACACGCGCGCAAGGGGCCTGCGGTACCTTAGTCCTCGAGGCAAAAGGCAAGGCGCGCGGGGAAAGGACCGAGGCGGCTAGGTTTTTTTTGCTTGGCACGCAAGCCTAGATCTTCTAGAAGATTTTTAGATAGTTTCTTAGTTACCTTATGATTTCTAGATTGTTTAGGACTCTAATATTTTATTGCTTTAAATATCAGCCTAGGTAGATTAAGAGTAGACTTATTTGAAGCCTATAAATAAGCACATTTCCTTTTTATTTTCATCATCGAATTTCATAAATAAAAACCGAACTTTTGTTCAACACTTTGTGTTAGACTTCTTGTGATTTATTTTGCAATTTTATTTCATTTCGAAGGGGCACACACGTGAACCTCTGAGGCCTATCAACGATTCAAGGCGCGCGCGGCTTATTGCCAATCGGGATGCACGATCTTCATCTTTGGTGCTTTCATTGAGAGAGTTAGATCGTCTGTCTTTTCCTTCCACACTTTTAATATCCGTTTGATTAAAAAAAATCTTCAAAACGAGTCCAAGAAGTAAAGAAATGAGGCAAGAAAGAAAAGACATCATCTTGTTACGTACTAAATATTACATTAGTTCACTTTATAAATCAACAAATTGTACTTTATAAAAAACACGTTGCACTTTATAAAATAACACGTTGCACTTTACAAAACAACACACTACACACATGACTATGATATTGTACGAAATAGATCGAAACCAATTGAACACGAATCTTTTTCAACCAAAAATAATATAAAAATAATAGATAAAAACACTAACATATTAAATATAATTTTCATATTAAAAAGTGAACAACCGACCGATATGAAACTTTCATTTTGAAGTTTCTATATTTATGTTCGATTATCTATTTTTGATTTTATAAATTTGATTTGGTTCGATGTCGTCTTTATTTTACAAAATAACTTAAATAATCAGAGGAACAAAATTATATAAATATATATGCATATAATTTTTATTTTCATCCATGTATAATATAAAATATTAAGTAAATATATTAAAAATAATATCCATATCTTTATAATATGAATAATAAACTATTACGATTATTTAAGTTAATTCAGTTAATTGCACAAATAAATTGATTATTTTGATTTAGTTTCAGTGTGATTCTAGTCTAATTATAAAAAAAAATGTGTGATTTAATAAATATGTTATAATCGCACATTAGTGTTAGATAAATTGTACATTAATGACTAACAAAATGCACCACAATTAATGAAACAAAAAAAAGGTTGTATTTTCTTTTTCTTCCCAATTTTGGCTCGACTATTTTGGGTTATATTTTGTTGTAGGGCTCAACAGAACGGACATTGCACATTTTTTGCGCATTATGACATTTTTTTTACTTTTATTTATAATATAAACAGTAAACATTGTGCATTTTACCTAATGTTATATTGTGCAAATATTCATCATGTTTACTTACAACAAGTGCAACAACATATCAATTATTCTCCATATATATCTAATTTCCAATAATAAAACCCAAATCAAAAGTATCCAAATTTAAATCTAATTTCCAACTACAGAACCCATCTCAACAAATCCAAATCTGAGGACCCAACTTAAAAATTCTAAATCTAAAAAATGTACCATTGCACATGCTGATAGTCTATTTTGGACGGTATGCCGCTGTCTTTTTCTCTCCCGCCGGTCTCCCCCGCCAACATGGAGGTCGTCGCCGTGAAGGTTCGCTTGTCAAACGGAGTTCAGATAGTGATTTTGCAGTCTCAAAAAACCGAAATTTCTCCGAGATGTGGGATGGATCTTGTGTTGACGAAAAGCTCCGACGGTGGTGGCGGGGCGGTTGGAAGTGGTGGTGGCAGAGTATTTGACGGGTGACTGGCTGGTAGGTGATGATTGTGGCGGGCTGTGGCGAATGCGTAGCTGATGTCGCCGACGTTTTGATGGCCAGGCGGCGACAATCTAATGGCCAGGGGCGACGATGTTGTGGTATCGGGCGGTGGTTTTTAAAATTCCGGGCGGCGGAGCTATTATTTGTAGGGAACTGTTTATCGGGAAATTAAAAATAAGATGGCTATATATAACAAGTATCGAGGCCTGTGAGAACACAGTGTTCTTAAAATAGATTCGCCCCGTATGAGCGTCTGTTTCCCAGGATACAACGGAAAAATCGAAATAAATTCAGCGAACTGGAATTATGCATGGACCAAAACACTTAAAAGAAAATTGGGAATATTGTATTTTTTTTTCCTTCTTTATTGCTTCCGTATGTTTCATCAAAAGAAGACAATTCTTCTTATATTGGCTTAAGAAAGCCACTTACATTAATACTTCATTTAATACCATTAATTCAAAATTTAATGAAATTATGTTTGTAACATGAAAACAAGTTGTACTTTGTAAGTGAAAGACACGGTTTCAACAAAATAAACTTTATGTTAAAAGAATCATTAAAAGCCAAATGCTTATCCTTACTCACAATGGGTATCACTGTTTAAGGAATGGACATGGGATACTATCCCACAGTGATCACAAGAGTCTTTTTACATTTATTAGGTTGTCCTTTTGAACCAAGTTCTTGGGATCTTCAGTCAACAAGGTAGGGTTTCCATTGTATCAACTCATTTCTAGAGGCTTAAGTCTCATTCTTCTCGAAGATTTAGAAACCAACTCTCTATTTAACCCTTTGGTTAGCGGATCCGCAGATTATCTTTTGACTTCACATAGTCAGTAGATATAGTACCAATTGAGAGTAGTTGTCTAATGGTATTGTCTTCGACGAATATGTCTAGACTTACCATTATACATATTACTTTGTGCCCTGTCTATAGCCGATTGACTATCACAATGTATACAAATGGCTGGCACTGGCTTAAACCATTTTGGAATATCTTCTAAGAAATGGCGAAGCCACTCTACCTCTTCTCCACTTTTGTCCAATGCTATAAACTGGGACTTCATTGTGGATCTGGCAAGAACAGTATGCTTAGAAGATTTCCATGATGGCTGCACCTCCCAAAGTGAATAAATATCCACTAGTGGATTTAGAATCTTTCATATCCGATATCCAGTTGGCATCACTATAGCCTTCAATTACAGTTGGATATTTAGAGTAATGCAGACCATATTTACAAGTATATCTCAAGTATCTAAGTAATCTCACAATTCCTTTCCAGTGGTCATCTCCTGGATTACTTGTATATCTACTCAGTTTACTCACGACAAAGGCGATGTCTGGTCTAGTACAATTCATTAAATACATCAGACTCTCTATCACCCTTGAATATTCAACTTGAGAAACACTTTCGCCTTTATTTTTCGACAGATGTTGACTTCTATCTATCGGGACCCTAGCTTGAGTCGAATCATCCTTATTAAATTTTTCAAGGATTTTCTCCAAATAATGTGTCTGACTCAGAACAATGCCTTGTGATGTTCTATGGATTTTAATTCCAAGAATCACATCTGCTAGACCCATATCTTTCATGTCAAATCTTGAACTTAACATATCTTTTGTGGATTTAATAATTTTATCATTACTTCCAACGATAAGCATGTCATCTACGTAAAGACATAAGATTACATAACCCTTTTTTGTGTCTTTAACAAAACACATTTATCACATTCATTAATTTTAAATCCATATTCAATCATGACATTATCAAACTTCTCATGCCATTGTCTTGGCGCTTGTTTTAAGCCATACAAAGACTTCACCAATTTACAAACTTTATTCTCTTGCCCGGGAGCAAAGAACCCTTCAGGTTGCTCCATATAATTCTCTTCTTCTAAATGTCCATTTAGAAAAGATGTTTTTACATCAATTTTATATATTTCAAGATTTTGTAAAGCTGCAATTGCAATAATCACCCTGATGGATGTTATCCTCGTCACTGGAGAATATGTATCAAAGTAATCAAGGCCTTCTTTTTACTTATAACCTTTAATCACGAGTCTAGCCTTATACTTATCAATTGTTTCATTATGTTTCATTTTCCTTTTGAAAATCTACCTGTAGCCCATTGGTTTATTTCCATGAAGAAGATCCACTAGCTCCCATGTGTGATTTTGCAAAATGGAATCAATTTCACTTTGGATTACCTCTTTCTAAATAAGTCCTTCAGAAGAATTTACAGCTTCTGAAAACGTTTGTAGTTCACTTTCAACCATATAGGTTAGAAAATCTGGACCAAAAAATTTTTCTATCCTACCGCTTTTACTTTTTCGATGTTCTACTTCAACATTTCCATCTTGATCCTTTTCCATTATTTCCAAATTTCTTTTAGTGGAACTGGAATCTACTTCAGACTTACATGGAAATATATGCTCAAAAAATGAAGCATTTCTAAATTCAAGTATCGTATTCTTATGAATTTCCTCAATTTTGGATTCATGTACAAGAAAACGATAAGCACTACTGTTGTGTGCATATCCAATAAATATGCAGACAATAGTTTTTGGTCCTATCTTTATTTTCTTTGGCGTAGGTATTGCCAGACACCCCCACACTCGCAAGTATTTGTAGGATGGTGGTCTTCCATGCAATAATTCATATGGGCTTTTGTCTAACTTCTTACGGGGAACCTTATTTAAAAGGTAATTTGCTGACAACACAACTTCCGCCCACATGTTCTGTGGAAGTCCAGAACTTAACAACATGGAATTCATCATTTCTTTTAAAGTACAATTTTTTCTTTCCGCAATCTCATTTTGTTGCGGTGAATAAGGTGCTGTCATTTCATATTTTATCCCATATTGGGCACAAATTTCAGCGAAAGGTGACTCATATTCACCTCCCATGTCACTTCTTATCACCTTAATCTTTTTATTTAACTGATTTTCAACTTCATTTTTATAGAGAATAAATTTCTCTATTGCTTCATCCTTACTTTTGAGAAGATACACATAACAAAATTTAGTGTTATCATCTACAAAAGTGATGAAATATTTATTTCCACCACGTGTCGTGACAACTTTTAAATCACATACATCAGTGTGAATTAAATCAAATGGTTCACTTTTTCTTTCAATAGTTTGAAACAGTAATCGTGTCAATTTTGCTTCAACACAAGTTTCACACTTATGTTTTGAATCAGTATGGAACATAGGTATGCTTTTCAATTTTATTAACCTGCGCAGGGTATTATAATTGACATGTCCCAGTCTACCATGCCACACAATGGAAGATTCAAACATATAAACGGAAGAATTAACATTTTAATTAATTGTCATTACATTGAGCTTAAAAAACCCATTACATTCATAACCCTTCCCTACTAATGCTCCATTTTTAGTCAAAATGACTTTATCAAATTCAAACACTACACTAAAATCGTATTTGATCAATAAAGAACCAGACACTAGGTTCTTGCGAATTTCTGGTACATAAAGGACATTATTAAGAGTCAATTCTTTTTCAGATGTCATTTTCAGTACCACTTTCCCCACTCCTTTGATGTCAGACGTGGCAGAATTTCCTATGAAGAGCTTTTCTCCATCCATAGTCTCGTCAAGGACATTAAACAATTCCTTGTTTGAGCAAACATGACGGGTAGCACCCGTGTCAATACACCATTCATGTGGATTTGAGCCCACCAAATTCAACTCGGATATAACTGCGGCGAGGTGCATCTCATCAACATCTTTGGCCAGATTTTCCACTATGTGGGCTTCTTGAGTTTTCTTTGGCAATCTGCAATCAGATGCCTTATGGCCTAGTTTATTACAATCATAACAATTTTCAAAAAAAAATTTCTTGAAAATTTGTTTCCTTGGCCCCATTATTGCCTTTCCATTATTGCCAGCTTTTTTCTTATTATTTTTGTTTGAGCTTTCGCCATGCTCAACAACATTAGCCTTGGCAAAATGAGGATTAACCATTTTATTGTCGTAGTCCTTGTTGTCTTCTTCAATTCTAAGTCTAACAACGAGCTCTTCAACGGTCATCTTCTTTTTCTTATGTAATAAATAATTTTGAAATCTTTCTAGCTCGGTGGTAGCTTTGCAATTATGGCAGCCACCTGGAAAGTTTCATTCACAACTATTCTCTTAGAATGGATATCATGCAAGATTATTTAAAGCTCTTGCACTAGACTGATTACAGTCTTCGAGTCAACCATCTTGTAGTCTAGAAACCGGCCTACAAGAAATTTCTTGGCCCCAGCGTTTTCGGTTTTATATTTTTTATCCAAAGACTCCCACAGCTCTTTTGCTGTTTTGATAGAACTATACACATTGTACAGTGTATCAGCCAAGCAGTTCATCACATAATTTCTACACAAGAAATCCGAGTGATTCCAAGCATCAAGCGCACTAACCGCTTGAACATCCGGATTTTCCCCCAACTTTGGTGGAATTTCCGTCAAGAACCTTGCAAGGTTCAACGTAGTGAGATAAAACATCATGTTTTGCTGCTAGCGCTTGAAATTCAAGTCATTAAATTTTTTCAGTTTATCAGCATGATTTACCGGAACAAAAGGAGAAATAGAAATTGTAGTAGCAACACCGGTATTAACAACTTCAATAGTATTTTGTTCAGCATCCATCTTTAATAGGAATCTGTTTTAAGATTGTAGGGAACTGTTTATCGGGAAATTAAAAATAAGATGGCTATATATAACAAATACTGAGGCCTGTGAGAACACAGTGTCCTTAAAACAGATTCGCCCCGTATGAGCGTCTGTTTCCCAGGATACAACGGAAAAACCGAAACAAATTCAGCGAATTGGAATTATGCCTGGACCAAAACACTTAAAAGAAAATTGGGAATATTGTATTTTCTTTTCTTCTTTCTTGCTTTCGTATGTTTCATCAAAAGAAGACAAGTCTTCTTATATAGGCTTAAGAAAGCCACTTACATTAATACTTCATTTAATACCATTAATTCAAAATTTAATGAAGTTATGTTTGTAACATGAAAAGAAGTTGTACTTTGTAAGTGAAAGACACAGTTTCAACAAAATAAACTTTATGTTACAAATTCATTCAATAAATTTTCCAACATTATTATCCGCGGCGAGAGTCTGCCGTTAGTGTGTGTGCCTTGTGGGTAAATACTAAATAGTGTGTGTTTATGTACGAGGAAGAAGGAAAATTTAATGGAGATAGTGGTGGGACCCACCTGTGTATAATGTCTTATTTATTTCTATTTAGTGCTCAAGTGTTTAAATTTGACCATTCTAACTAGAATTGTTTACGAAATTATCATTATGATTGACTTGTACATTATAAAATTTGACTTGATCATGTCGAGATGTTGGTATCAATGGTGCAGAGCAGATCTATTTTTATTTTTCACTATCTACCATTCTCATATGATCGTAATTATATATATAGTATAAAATTTTAGATTTTTTTTCAAAGGCTTGATTGTTTTTCAAATAAAATAATATTATGTGACGGAAAAAAGTTTAATATGTCCATTTGTAAACTTCATTATCTTTTTTTTTTTCTTTGGTACAGGGACCTTCCGGTTTTCGGTTCCACAGGGGAACCGACTAATCCAGAATCGAGCCGGGTAGGACAACAAGGGCGGCAAAGCTCTCCCTCAAGAGTTTTATCACTACTGCATTCTCACAGCTCGAACACGAGACCACTGATTAAGCTGGAAGAGACTCAAGTCATCTCATAAACTTCATTATCTTTAGTAATACAGATGAAAACTGGAAAAAATTGTAGTCGGGCAAACGGATCCCACTAAATAAAGTCAAATAAATAACTGAATTAAAAAAAATAATAAATAATAAAAAAAATGAAGAGGTAGCTGATTAGGTGGGTATGACACTTTCCAGAACCAAGCTTTTCACGCGTTATTGCGTTAGCCAAACGGCCCTTTATAAATTGGCAATCAACTCTTGGAAGCTCAACACAAGCACACCATAATTAATTGGCTTAAATACACTTGCTTTCATTCTAATTGTCTTCTTCTTTGCCTATTACTCATTAATTAATTAAACCATGAAAGATAAGTTCTACGGCACCATTCTGCAAAGCGAGGCGCTCGCTAAGGTTAGTTTACTTTAATTTATGTCTAGTTTATTACGATTTTAATGCATACTACTAATTAATTAATTAACTGCTCATCGTACATTATTACGCACGTGTAGATTAAAAGAATGATGGTAATAATAGTATAATATTTGGTTTGATTAATCTGTGTAATAAATAATAAAATCAGTACCTGTTGGAAACAAGTGCGTATCCCAGAGAGCATCAACAGCTAAAAGAACTCAGGAATGCTACAGTGGACAAATACAAACATTGGTACGTACATATATATGTAGTGGGAAATATTACGGTCCCGTTACGGAATTATTACGTCGTTATTTATAACCGTTAGATTATTATCTAACCTTCGGGATATTTGATCTAACAACACTAACCCCAACGGAATGGTTTCGTAACGAGATTGTAGCATTTCCCTATAATAATAATAATATGCAATTATATGTTTATTTCCATTTAGCTAATTAATTATATATAATATGTATGTATGTATGTTTGTATGTATGTATGTATATATAATCAGGAGCATTATGAATGTGCCAGCTGATGAGGGGCAATTCATTTCTTTGCTTTTGAAAATAATGAAGGCGAAGAAGACAATCGAGGTGGGAGTTTTTACTGGCTACTCGCTTCTCTCCACTGCTCTTGCTTTACCTGATGATGGCAAAGTAATTTCACCGTTTCACTCTCTATTATATAATACTATATAATAACAATTAATTAATTAATGGTTAATTATTTACGTATGATTAATAAAATAAATTCATGCAGATAATAGCGATTGATCCAGACAGGGAAGCATATAAGACAGGATTGCCATTTATTGACAAGGCAAACGTGGGTCACAAAATAAACTACATCCAATCCGATGCCTCCAAGGTCATGAAGGATTTGCTTGAAAAGGTGAAATTGATTAGGGCATGTTTGAACACAAATATATCTGCACAAAATGAGTTTTTTTTTTTTTTTTT
>CACSLK010026087.1:1492101-1502577 GCA_902706635.1 Striga hermonthica
CTCATAATCCATATGAGCGGCTACAGCCAAGAGAATTCTGATGGATTTGAGCATAGCTACCGGTGAAAAGGTTTCCTCATAATTGGTCCCCTCTTTCTGACTGTACCCTATCGATACAAGCCTAGCCTTGAAGGTCTCAACCTTCCCATCTGCTCCTCTATTTCTCTTATAGACCAACTTGCATCTAATGGTGCAAACGCCACTGGGTGGCTCTATAAGATCCCAGACCTAACTGGAGTCCACTGACCCTATTTCAGATTTCATCGCCTTTTGACAAGACTCTGCGTCCCGATCTTGGAGTGCCTCATTGTATGTCCATGGGTCGGATTCAAGAACGTCTGGGACGGCCTCAGAAGACTCTCCTAGACCCATGAACCGTTCGGGCTGTCGGACAACCCTCCCACTACGACGAGGTACTACCTGCTCAGGTGCATCATCAGAGATACGTGTTGTAGTACTTTGTGGTGTAACATCTAGCGCACTCGGTATTGAAGTACTCACTCCTTTTAACTCCTCGAGGACATGTCTACTACTGGGCATATGATCTAAATCATAGTCTTCTTCCAAGAACCTAGCATTCGTGCTAACGATTATTTTCTGGTCCTCGGGACTATAAAATATACCACCTTTCGTTTCCTTAGGATGTCCCACAAACAACCTTACTTTTGTTCTCGGTTCCAACTTATCAGTATCGGTTCTCGGCACATGTGCTAGACTACCCCAAATCCTGAGATGCATTAGACTAGGCTTATGCCCAGACCACAACTCCAATGGTGTAGACGGTACTGATTTAGAAGGTACTCTATTCAGAATGTATACCGCTGTTTCTAGGTCATATCGCCAAAACGAATCTGGTAAAGTACTATAACTCATCATTGCCCTAACCATTTCCATAAGAGTCCTATTAATCCGTTCTACTACGCCATTCTGCTGAGGCGTGCCAGGCGCAGTCAGCTGGGATGTAATCCCATTATTCGTCAAGTAGCTCCTAAATTCATTCGAGAGATATTCGCCACCACGATCTGATCGTAGTGACTTGATACTTTTTCCTAACTGCTTCTCTACAACTGCCTTATACTCTAAGAACTTCTCAAAGCATTCAGACTTGTGGTGCAGAAGGAAAATGCACCCATATCTCGAGTAATCATCGATAAACGTAACGAAGTACTCAAAACCACCTCTCGCTTGAACACTCATAGGCCCACATAGATCAAAATGAACTAGCCCTAACACATCTTCGGCTCTATGCCCCTTTGAACTGAAAACCCTCTTAGTCATTTTGCCTTCCAGGCAAGACTCACAAGTCGGAAAAGCCTCGACTTCTAATGTAACGACCCACTTTTATTTGACGAAAGTCAAGAATTTTTCAAAAAGGCAACTTTAAAATTTTAAAATTCTTTTCATAATCGGTGGTGATACTCAACTAAATCACATAAATAACATTAATCATACTTTCATAAATCATAAATCATAAATCCGAAGTTTCCATAAATCTCAAGTTCGTCCAAACTATTCATTAGGGAACATCTCCCAATCCAAAGTTCTAAAGATCCCAAAGTCATAAATGCATAAATATAACCAATGTTCATAAATAACGACAATATTCCAAGGTTCATAAATGTAAGCGGAAGCTACTATATTAGGTCAGGTCAACGACCGAACACCACTCGTCTTTGCCTCGTCATCCGACACCCGCTTAACCTGCATCCATGAAGAGCAGATGAGAGTGAGCACGGTGAACTGTAGTGCTCACTACTATGCACATGAATAATAATAATAATATACGAGAAATTAAATGGCATTGTCGTAGTATGAACATAATCAATAAACATCCCATCTCCTAACCAAAGTAATTCTCATGTGCACACCTATAACAATAGACTGCTGCTCGTATGCCTTTCGGCGAACATAAATGGGGTGCCCAAACAGCAAGAGGCTCAACCGTCACAGCACGCACCTAGTGCTGAAACAGGATATCCATCATCGGCCAGGGCACATTGCCAAAGTCTTACAGATGACGTGGTCCTTAGCAAAGGACAAACGTGGTGATTACCCTTGCAGGGTACGTTCTATAGCTATGGGGATAACCGTTCGACGGCTGGCATAGCTCACATCGAAGGTTACATGTTCACATGGATACACTGATCATACCCACATAAATAAAACATTTATCATTCAAGGCATAAGCAATTTAAATAACACCCAATTGGAAATCGAGGTAGAAAAGCACACAAATAAATCGGTAGGTCGGTGAGGCTCGATTCCTTAAACACCTACATTTAAGCGAGATAATAATCAATAATTTATCTCACTACTCGGAATAACATAAAAAGTCATACATAATCAAAAATCGACGGTTACGAGATTTTATACGATTTTCCGTGGACTTGGAACTCTCTCTCATTTTAGAAAAAATAGGACTCAGAGAACTAAATTTGGAGTCTCCGAACTTAAAATATTTTTTTTTCAAAATTTTTATCATTTTAAAAATATTTCTAAAATTGAAATCGGTACGAAAAACAGACTCCAGAACACAAAAATTGGCTAAAAATCAATTGGGCCGCACTCGTAACTGTTCACAAAGTCTGATGTGGATATTGGGCCAGTCAAACAAGTTTTTGGGCTGAAATGCTGGCCCAAAGGCAGGTTATGCGGGCTGGAAATTAGGCTGCTCACGGGCTGAGGGTGCAGAGAGGGTTCGGGCCGAGTGTGGGCTGGAAAGCCCACGCGCTAGGGCTGGTTCAACGAAAAAAAGATGGCAAGATTGCAAGAACAAGGATTCGAACTGGCGACCGCGCACACAATCATGCACATTATTTACCACTGCGCTACTTAAAATAATTTTTTTTCCAAAATTTTTATCATTTTAAAATATTTTTAAAATTGAAATCGGTACAAAACGGACTTCGGATCACAAAAATTGGCTAAAAATCAATTGGGCCGCACTGGTAACTGTTCACAAAGTCTGATGCGGATATTGGGCCAGTCACACAAGTTTTTGAGCTGAAATGCTGGCCCAAAGGCAAGTTACGCGGGCTGGATATTAGGCTGCTCGCGGGCTGAGGGTGCAGAGAGGGTTCGGGCCGGAACGCGGGCCGAGTGTGGGCTTGAAAGCCCACGCGCTGGGGTTGGTTCAACTAAAAAAAAATGGCAAGATTGCAAGAACTGGGATTCGAACTCGCGACCGCGCACACAATCATGAACGTTATTTACCACTGTGCCACTCAATCCTTTGTTAATTTATATGAAACAAAATTTTACTGAACTTTAAAAACAAAGCCTGCGAAAACAACAGAGCCTGGGAACAACTGCGAGTCTGCGAGCAAACTGTGAAAATAAAAACAACATAGGGGCTGAAAATCGACGACCAAATTTAACGACGACACATCTAACGACAATGGGATTCGAGAGACTATCAACAATAACATATTTTCAAAGTTCCGAAATATATTTTTAACAACCGTTTTGGCTCGAAAACAGAACAACCAAATATATAAAAAAAACAAAATGAACGACGGGGTTCGAACGACCCGAACAACCTAACGACGGCTCGAAACAACAAAACGAGACTCTGAACTTATATAAATTTTTCACAGCAACGAAACGGTATTCACGTTTACGAAATCAAGAGTTCCAATCACCTCCGAAAATCCACGAATATATGAAATATACATACAAACAATTAAATGAACCAAAAGAAATTTGACTTCAAATCAACTTTCGGTAGATCGAACACAATATATATATATATATATATAACATGTAATATATGAAAATGACCGTAATAATGAGAGGATTCGAATAAGTTACCCAACTTCGGGAAACTACGAGTTATTGAACGGGAAACGGGCCCGACTGCGGGTCGGACGAACGGCTTTGGGACTCGAACTCCTTGAATCTGGTGCTGACTTCGAACGACTGGCCACGTACGGAAGCTCTGTTGTTGATTGCCAGAAGAAGGTGCTGCTCGGAGCTAGAAGGTTTCGCTGGAAAAGAAGGGGTCACCGGAAAGAATGGCGGATGGGTCGCCGGTGCTCCACAGGATCTCCTTGCGACGGAATTGAACGGTGGCTCGCTGGACACCGCGTGAAGATCGCCGGAAGCTGGCCTGCTTGAAGATTGACGCTGACAGGTGAGCTCGTCGGAAGCAATGGCGAGTAGGCGACGATTTAATTTTTTTTATACGCGAATAGAGTAGAGAGGAACGAGGTAAATCTGAACTTGTGACCGATGAAGTAAAATCGTTTCCTTGGCCGAGATATAAGAGGACGAGAGAGAGGCTCGTGGAGAACGTGCGAGATGTTTGACCCAAAAGAATCGCAATGGAGGTTGGAGATGATGACTTGGTCGTCGCGTGAGGAAGTCAAAAAAAAAAAAAAAATGCTGCGGATCCCTCTTCATGTTGGCCAGATTTTTAATAATTGGGCGTATGAGCCCAAAAACAAAAATATTAACTCAATTTGGACAAAAATGAGAATTAATGGAAAATTGGGTTTTGGAGCTAATTAATCAATTCGGCTGGAATCAAGTAACACAAAAGGGCCGACAATAAAATATACGCGATAATGAGAATCCTCGATCAATTCGATAAAACACGGGTCGAAATAAATAAATAAAACCAGATTATATATATATACACATTACACACAATATTTATTTATATATTAATAAGCAATTAACAATTAGACAAATAATAATAATAATAATAATAATAATAAAATAATTAATAATCGACAATATTAAAAATAAAAACAACCGGGTAGTATTTATTTAATATATACATGTAAATATTTATTATAAATAACATTTAGACATTTAATGACATTTAAGCAAATAATCAAAATAATAAAAGCAATAATAATTTAAATAATTCCCAAATATTTTACAAATAAACGGGACATTACAGTCTACCCACCTTAAAAGGAATTTCGTCCTCGGAATTCAAAAATAAAACATCCAAACCCTAAAATACAACATCAAACATGAAATTCGGATATCTCCTACAGTCTCGCCCTCAGTCTCCCCAGCTGCCTCGGACTTGCCGTGCCGGTTCTATTGCACCTCGACGAGATCGACTGCCCGGGTCCTCAGCTGATGAACCTTCCGATCCAGTACGAACACCGGTACCTACTCACAGGGAAGGCCTCGCTCGACCTGCAACTCGACGAAGTCCACCACGTGTTCGGGGTCATGTACTCGACAACACAGGCGGTAAAGCTAACCGGTAGGCCAAGTCTTTGACTCGTGCGAGAATCTGAAAGGGCCCGATATAGCGAGGCCGAAGCTTCCCCCTTCTTCCCGAAGCGAACCACACTCATCAGGCACGACCTTTAGGAAGACATTCGCATCAACATAAGTCTCATGGTGATTACATAACCTCCAATCGAGACTCGAGACTCCGCTCGACAATGCAGCACCACGATTATCTGTCGGTTCGAAGAACATTCCTCATTCGGCTAATAGATTAACAACAAAACTCACTTAATCGAGAACTAAGTGGTCATACATCGGTTCAGTGGAACTTGGAGCTCTCGGTTCACAGTTAAAATAAAAAGGTTTAGGAGGTTTCCCAACACATTTCAGTACAGAAACTGGTTGAACGGTTCAAAAACGCATCCACGGTATGAGATTGACTACAAGGTCAAGGTTTAGCTGTACGCACTGGCCTGGGAAGTTTGGCGTTCGGTGTTGGCGGTGGCAGCTCTCACGCGAGTCAAAGGTCAGCCACTGCAGTTGGCCTCACGTCTCTCAGCACGGGCGTGCATGCTCGACCACCACTTTGCGTGGCTATACCCAACCAGGGTCGGTGTTCAACGAGGTACAGAAAAATAAATTCTCTAACCAACGATTCATAATTTCCAAGGTAATCAGAAGGTATAATAGTTTTACACAAAATATTCAAACTACGAAAGGGTTTATTAAAAGATGCTTTCATTAGGTACAAACGGTTTTAACGGTATCAAGCTTTATAAGGCAGAAACAGAGTTCCAAGTCCAACACCTTCTATAATCCACACAATTTCCAGCGAACAATCAACGATGGAGGTCGGGAAAAGTTCCCAAAAAGAATTAGGATCGATTCCTCCGCCAAGAATAATCTCTATCACAGCGGTCGCTACCGAGTAATGAAATGCTTAGGTCACTCGACTATTCCGACTAACAGCATCGGCCGTCACGTCAGCTCTTGATCAAGTAGCTAACAGTGTCGGCAGTCCTAAATGAGCTTCCAAAGTTTTCGATGAAAGAATATCAAAAGCGAAGACGTCTGCACTTCACAATGTGCCTGCACTTGGCAAGGCTACCCTCCTTAAAAGATTCTCAAAATCATTTAAGGTGGACCAACTCTTCTGGAATTCCCAACTACATGACGAAATAGAGGCATCACAAAGTAAGTACTCTCAAATTACGAGAAAAGGTAAAGATCAACAAAGGATTTAAAATGCTTAACTCCATCCGATATCTCATCCCATGCAAAGGAAGTGAAAAAAAACAAAAATTCCAAAGTACTGAAATTGAGCATAATTAAGGAGTTTCAAACACAATTCAAAATAGACTGCAAGCGAAAGGAAAATAAACGGTGGTTTGCAAAGTTTTTTAGAAAGCAATAACTTAGAAGTAAAACAAGGCTGCTATGACTTCACGAGTCCATGGTTAGCTCTACTGCTGCTGAGGCGGCGGTGGAAGTTGTTGTTGCTGTTGTTGGGGTGGCTGCTGCTGATTTGGCTGCCTTCGGGGCTTGGGGCACATGCTGATGAAATGTCCGGGACGGAGGCAGTTGAAGCAGACTCGTTGAGTGTATCGGCACTGCCTAGAGTGGGGTCGGCCACAATTTGCACATTTCGGAAGCTGACCCTGGGCGGCAGGTGGAACGTCGCAGCGGTCTGGGGCTGCACACTTTGCCTTCCTGTTATCCTGGTGGGAAAGTGGGGTCGGCGCTCGGTGTACCATCTCGGAGTAAGACAGAGCTCCGTGGCCAGTCAGGGTATAACAAAGGTTGGGGCGAAGACCATCACGAAAACTAAAGGCCTTCTTCTGGTCAGTATCTACGAGCATCAGGGGCAAACGCGCATTACGGATGAAGTCGCGCTAGTAGACATCCACGGGACGGGGTCCCTGCTTAAGCTCCCAAAAGTCCTTCATCATTTGGGCACGGTGAGCCTCTGGGTAATACTTGTCCTTGACTATAGTAACCATCTGGTCCAAAGTCAAGGCATCTTTCTCAGCACGAGGACGAAGCCTCCAATAGTCATTCCACCAAGTCCTAGCATCTCCGGTCATCATGAACGAAGCACAACGGATTTGCACCTCATCAGTGGTGAATAGCAGATTGAAGATACTCTCTAGCTGCTGAAGCCATTCAGCCATAGCTTCGGGGCCCTCAACTCCAATGAACGCTGGAGGATACATGTTACGGAAATTGATCACAACTTGGGTAATGGGATCTCTACCCGGAGCATGCTGATGAGGAGGAGGAGATGGAGGCGGGGGAGGTGGTTGCTGCTGATTGCTATTGTGGGTTTGGCGAGCCATAGATCTACATTGAATAGGCCGAAAAGAGTTTAGCATGGCTATAAAATTCTAGAGTTCACCCACAAACACTAGAGTTCAAGCAACTCGAAGGTGGATAGATTTTTCCTAAGCCCCAAGACAGAGCCCATAAAACAATCCATTCCATAAATAATCTCAGCATTACTTACATACCTTAAGCGGTGCGGCGTGACAAAAACGAGTGGTCAATGTTTATACTCATATATTCATAAATGCACAAAAATCACATTGAGCAGTCTACAGAAACGCAGACTGGCTCTGATACCAAACTGTAACGCCCACTTTTATTTGACGAAGGTCAAGAATTTTTCAAAAAGTCAACTTAAAATTTTTAAAATTCTTTTCATAATCGTTGGCGCTACTCAACTAAATCACATAAATAACATTAATCACACTTTCGTAAATCATAAATCATAAATCCGAAGTTTCCATAAATCTCAAGTTTGTCCAAAGTATTCATTAGGGAACATCTCCCAATCCAAAGTTCCAATGATCCCAAAGTCATAAATGCATAAATATAACCAATGTTCATAAATAACGACAATATTCCAAGGTTCATAAATGTAAGCAGAAGCTACTATATTAGGTCAGGTCAACGACCGACCACCACTCGTCTTTGCCTCGTCATCCGACACCCGCTTAACCTGCATCCATGAAGAGCAGGTGGGAGTGAGCACGGTGAACTGTAGTGCTCACTGCTATGCACATGAATAATAATAATATACGAGAAATTAAATGGCATGGTCGCAGTATAAACATAATCAATAAACATCCCATCTCCTAACCAAAGTAATTCTCATGTGCACACCTATAACAATAAACTGCTGCTCGTATGCCTTTCGGCGAACATAAATGGTATGCCAAAATAGCAGGAGGTCCAACCGTCACAGCACGCACCTAGTGCTGAAACAGGATATCCATCACCGGCCAGGGCACATTGCCAAGGTCTTACAGATGACGTGGTCCTTAGCAAAGGACAAACATGGAGATTACCCTTGCGGGGTACGTTCTTTAGATACAAGGATAACCGTTCGACGGCCGGCACAACTCACATCGATGGTTACATTTTCACATGCATACATTGATCATACCCACATAAATAAAACATTTATCATTCAAGGCATAGACAATTTAAATAACACCCACCTAAAAACTTAGGTAGAAAAGCACACAAATAAATCAGTAGGTCGGTGAGGCTCGATTCCTCAAACACCTACATTTAAGCGAGATAATAATAAATAATTTATCTCACTACTCGGAATAACATAGAAAGTCATACTTAATCGAAAATCGACGGTTACGAAATTTTATATGATTTTCCGTGGACTAGGAACTCTCTCTCACTTTAGAAAAAATGGGACTCGGAGGACTAAATTTGGAGTCTCGGGACTTAAAATAATTTTTTTTCCAAAATTTTTATCATTTTAAAATATTTTTAAAATTGAAATCGGTACGAAAAACGGACTTCGGATCACAAAAATTAGCTAAAAATCAATGGGGCCGCACTGGTAATTGTTCACAAAGTCTGATGCGGATATTGGGCCAGTCACACAAGTTTTTGGGCTGAAATGCTGGCCCAAAGGCAGGTTACGCAGACTGGAAATTAGGCTGCTCGCGGGCTGAGGGTGCAGAGAGGGTTCGGGCCGGATCGCGGGCCGAGTGTTGGCTGGAAAGCCCGCGCGCTGGGGCTGGTTCAGCTAAAAAAAATGGCAAGATTGCAAGAACTGGGATTTGAACTCGCGACCACGCACACAATCATGCGCGTTATTTACCACTGCGCCACTCAATCCTTCGTTCATTTGTATGAAACAAAATTTTACTGAACTTTAAAAACAAAGCCTGCGAAAACAATAGAGCCTGGGAACAACTACGAGTCTGCGAGCAAACTGTGAAAATAAAAACAACATAGGGGCTGAAAATCGACGACCAAATTTGACAACGACACATCTAACGACAACGGGATTCGAGAGACTATTAACAATAACATATTTTCAAAGTTCTGAAATATATTTTTAACAACCGTTTTGGCTCAAAAACGGAACAACCAAATATATTAAAAACAAAACAAAATGAACGACTGCGGTTCGAATGACCCGAACAACCTAACGACGACTCGAAACAACAAAACGAGCCTCCGAATTTATATAAATTTTTCACAGCAACGAAACAGTATTCACATTTACAAAATCGAGAGTTCCAATCACCTCTGAAAATCCACAAATATACGAAATATACATACAAACAATTAAATGAACCAAAAGAAATTCGACTTCCTATCAACTTTTGGTAGATCGAACACAATATATATATAACATGTAATATATGAAAATGACCGTAATAACGAGAGGATTCGACTAAGTTACCCAACTTCGGGAAACTACGTGTTATTGAACGGGAAACGGACCCGACAGTGGGTCGGACGAACGACTTTGGGACTCGAACTCCTTGAATCCGGTGCTGACTTCGAACGATTGGCCACGTAAAGAAGCTCTGTTGTTGATTGTCAGAAGAAGGTGCTGCTCGGAGCTGGAAGGTTTCGCCAGAAAATAAGGGGTCACCGGAAACAATGGCGGATGGGTCGCATGTGCTCCACAGGATCTCCTTGCGACGGAATTGAACGGTGGCTCGCTGGACACCGCCTGAAGATCGCCGGAAGCTGCCTGCTTGAAGATTGACGCTGACAGGTGAGCTCGCCGGAAGCAATGGCGAGTAGGCGACGATTTAATTTTTTTTATACGCGAATAGAGTAGAGAGGAACGAGGTAAATCTGAACTTGTGACCGATGAAGTAAAATCGTTTCCATGGCCGAGATATAAGAGGACGAGAGAGAGTCTTGTTGAGAACGTGCGAGATGTTTGACCCAAAAGAATCGCAATGGAGGTTGGAGATGATGACATGGTCGTCGCGTGAGGAAGAAGAAGTTCAAAAA
>CACSLK010026087.1:1552595-1565791 GCA_902706635.1 Striga hermonthica
ATTTGAATTTGAGCTTGATTTTGTCGAAATTGTATTTTGACCTCGGTGGAAGGTCGAGTATATTCATTATTGCTTGATCAGGTTGATGATTTGAATTTGAGCTTGATTTTGTCGAAATTTTTTTTCGACCTCGGTGGAAGGTCGAGTATATTCATTATTGCTTGAGGAGGTTGATGATTTGTATTTTAATTTAATTTTGTCGAAATCCCATTTCGACCTCGGTGGAAGGTCGAGTATATCCATTATTGCTTGAGCATGCTAATTTTTTGAATTTGAGGTTAATTTTGTCGAAATTCCTTTTCGACCTCAGAAGCAGGTCGAGTGTGTTCATTGCTGCTCAAGCAGGTTGTTGTTTATTCTGGTTTGTTGAATTAATTTTTTGACCCTGATGGTAGGTTGAGTATGTTCATTATTGCCCGAGTATGTTCACTTGATTATTCATTACTGCTCGAGCAGGTTGTTGGTTGGTCATTCTGGTTTGTCAAATTTATTTTTCAACCTCAGTGGCAGGTCGAGGATACTCATTGCTCGAGCAGGTTGATTGCTTTTCACTTGGTGATGTATTATCGAATTTATTTTTCGACCTCGGTGGCAGGTTGAGTGTATTTATTATTGCTCGAGCAAATTGACGGTTTTATTTGACTTCGTTTTGTCAAATACGATTTTTCGACGTGAGAGAGGAGTCAGGACTTTCAGTCTTCGAGAGGATACACAACAGGCTTGAATTTCAAATCTTGAGCTAGGGGGCGACAAAATGAGGTAACCGGAAAGGTTTATTATTAATTGACAAAGCAGAATGTGTAAGTTCAAATTTTCAAATTCAAGACTTTGGGAAATCGGGCATATGGTTTTCGACTTCAGTATCGGTTTTTGACTTTAATGGTGGATCACCCGACTTCGACCTCAGTGGTCATTCAATTTTGGCCTCCGACCTCAGGGTCATTCGATGTTTGACCGCAACAGCAGAACAGTCAGTTTTCAACCTCAACGGCCTCTCGACTCTTGGTTCTCGTCTTTCGACCTCAACGGTCTCTCGACTCTCGATTCTCGATTCGGGGCTTTCGACCTCAGCGGTATCTCGATTACTCGATTTTCGGCTCTCAACCTCAATGGTCTCTCGACTCTCAGTTCTCGGCTTTCGACCTCAACGGTCTCTCGACTCTTAGTTCTCGACTTTCGACCTCAACCTTCTCTCAACTCTTAGTTCTCGGCTTTCTACCTAAACGGTCTCTCGACTCTTGGTTCTCACTTTCGACCTCAGCGTTCTCTCGATTCTCAACTTTTGACTTCATCGACGACTACTCGATTTTCAGTTTTCGACCTCAGCGGTCTCTTGAATCTCGACTTTCAACTTCATTGACGATTACTCAATTTTCAATTTTCGACCTCAATGGTCTCTCAATTCTCGTTTTTCGACCTCAGTGGTCTATCGGATCTTGGTTTTCAACCTCAACTATCATTCGGTTCTTGGATTAGGATTTTTTTACCTCAATTTGGTTCTCGACCTGGAGGTAGCATCGAGTTATTTAGTACCCAATCTCAAACAAAGTTTTCAGAGCTCAATCTCAGAGACAAATATTTTGGCATTCGACCCCAGTGGTGTTCAGTGTTGACTCCAGTGGCGAGTTGCTCTATTTTTCACTCTTGGATCGAGTTATGCTCACTCGACCAGAGTGGGGAGACTTGATGATATAGCCACGGCTAGTACTGTCGGCTCGACCAGTAGTATCTGATATAGCATGTCGTACCCGGACGGTTTTTATAGATATATATTGAAGAATACGCCTATACATGGGCTAAGACACTTGATATAATAATATGGGCTGAGCCCAACCTAGGCCAGGCCCAACTTGGACAATAAGGTACACTCCCCCTATAAAAAGGGGGAGAAGTTACTCATTTCCTCTATTCTCTAATCATCCTCTACACACTCTCTCCCTACACACTCTCTCTCTCTCTCTCTCTCTATATATGCCTTCTCATATGAATCCAGTACTGACTTAAGCATCGGAGGCCCAAAGCTGGGCACCCCTCCTGGGGTCTCTAGCTTTGAATTCTTGCAGGTACGGTGGCCTTCCGAGTCGAGGGAGCCCGGGTGACATCTTTGTCCAATCATAGCAGCAAAGGATTCCATCAGATGTCGTTTCCGGCGAGCAAGCATGCCTCACGCCATTGTTGGCCGAGATGCAGAAAACAGTGGGCATCGTGAGCACCTTTTCCCGTTGATATCAGCCCTTTTCAGCTGTGCTCTGTCCGTGAGGAAAGACCGAGAACAACAGCGGGTCCCGTCCCTTTTCTCGTCTCAGCCTTCTCGCCGAATCCCAGCAGCCCGACGTTTCTCGGCGAGGCTCAGCCATTGTTACTCCTACCACCGTGCGGGGCCCGGCGTCCTCGTTTCCACTGGCCATCGCGAGCCCCGCTGTCATGTTCGCATTCAATCGCCAGTCGAGCCGCCGTCGCGATCACGATTTCAGTCACCGTAATCGAGTGTCGGTGATCAAGTTCCGTTCGCTGCGAGCAACCAGCGAGTTACCATTCTCTCTCGCGAACCCCCGGCTTGACTCGCTGCCCCGTCGAGCGAGCCCAGCGAGCCCTCACCAACTCGTTGCTGCTTTCGAACGAGCAGCGGTTAAGGGCAGACTTCCGACCGACGTCTCTCCCTTGCTGCTCATGTGAACCTTGAAGAACCGACACACTATTCTCTACCGACGGCCAGCCTCTGTTCGAGCTCCCGTGCCTGAGCGTGCAGCCCTGGTTCCTTATTTGAGCAACCGACGCCTTCTCCCTGTGGTGTTGGTAACGATGGCTAAATCCCTGTGTACTTTCATATATATGTGTGTGTTTATGTGTTAGATATGAAAGGAGTTCCATATAATTTTGATAAGTATGTGCTTATTTGATTATTTTTGTCGGTTTACGTTGAATTCGTGATCGAGCAATGAAATTGTGGAACCCTCTTTTGTTTATGTGATTAATGATGCTGTTAGTAGTGCCTTTGATCATGGTTGGAGTGTTGAATAGTTTGTTTATGATATGGAGATAAATGTATTATAGTTCTTTGAGATTTCATGGAAAAGCATGATTTTTATGTCTTTGTTTTGCCTCTATTAAGGGCCACAGGACCTCATTTTCTGGAATCCTAGTTTTAATATGATATGTAGCTTGTTCAATTGTCTTTAAGTGAGTTTTGGAATTATTGAATTTTGATTTGAAATGAATATGTTATGATTTTTATAAAATTATAGCGCAAGCAGTTTTTTTTAGAAAACCCGACAGCAAATTTAGTTAGATATTTAACCCGGTTGCTGTTTCTTAATGTGTTCAAACTGAAAAGTGTTCTTCATAAAAATTGTAGTATTTTGAGTTATAATTTAGTGAGATTTGGAATTTCAAAATCCGGAGTTAATTTGAATTTATTATGAATTTTTAAAGTTGTACCTGCAAGCAGTTTTTGTAATTCCGAGAAGATTTGAGGACTATGATGTTGGGTTGATTTTCATGATCTTATTGTGGTAATATAAAAGAGTAATCATCATGAAACTTTTATTACTTGTTATAAGTTTTCATAAGAAGTAGAAATCATGCAAATTAGAGTTTTGGTTGATTTTATATGATTTTTCCAAGATGGGGTTATGCCCAGATTTTTAAAACAGTGTCTGTGATTATGCTCAGAATGTATACTCTGAAAGGGTGCTTTAACTTGATTATTTGTAAAAATTCTCTTCTTGAAACTTGTAGCATTCCAAGTGTAGATTTTGTAAGTTTTTAGTTTGTATGATTTAGAGTTGTGTAGCATGAGATATTGTTGTTTTAGTGACCTGCTATAAGTTGATAAAAAGTTGCGTTGGCATATTTCTTGACCTATGTGTTTTATGCTCAAACTCGGTTTTAAAATTGTTGTTGACTTACGTGATCAACATAAAGGTTGTGTATATATGTGTGAGCTACTCATTAGTTTTGGAATTACCTGAATAGCATGCTTGTAGCTCATGTTACCTTGGAAATATTGAGACCATACGAGTTGTTCATTCTCATTTCTGGTCTACAGTTTTGTTTTGTGTCATTATTGAACTATGTGGCTAATTTATATCACATAAGTATAGTTAAGTGCTCGTGTGTTGGATAGTCTTTTATATGACTATTTTGTGTAATGTAGGTGTGTGACGAGCTGTGTCTCGGCCTACCTTTTTCCCTCGAATTACTGTGATTTCGTCCTTCGGATACCAGGTGGGTTTATTTGAAAATTTCCTATGCTGTAAATGTTAATAAATGATTTGTTTGTGGTATGCTCAAAGTATGCATGTGGATCATGTAGCCTTTGGTGTGAGCTGTACCGGTCACCGAACGGTTATCCCTTTGTTAAGATTTCCCCCTAAAACTCACGGTTGGCCATATCGATGTAAGTCACATGGCGATGTCTTCGATATGTTTGTTTGATGTAAGTCAAATGACGATGCTTTCGAAATGTATGTCGATGTAAGACACATGGCGATGCCTTCGACATGTACTCCTACAGTCTAGTTGACGATGTAAGACACATGGCGATGCCTTCGAAGATACTAGCTGTAGCTAATGATAGGTGTGTACACCTGAGTATTGATTATTGATTATTGATATTATTGATGGGGAATGAGATAGACTATTGCTTCATATACATGCTGAGACCATACCTTATTGATTATTGATTACTATTGATTATTGGCATTAACGTTTATTGCATAGTGGTGAGCACTACTGTTCCTCTTGTGCTCATCCCCACCTGCTCTTCATGGATGCAGGTTAGTATTGCGGGCACGACATAGGGAGGCGAGTGGTGGTCTATAATTGAATGTTGCTTCCGCCTATTGAATTGTCTTATGATATTATTGCGTTTTGGAAAAATAGATATTAGATTACTGAGAATTAAATTATTGTTAAGGAGATTCTCCTTAGTTCCTTTTGAGGATTTATGATTGTTTAAATGAAGAATGATGATTGATGATTGAGAATTGCGATTAATGTTGATTATTGGGAATCGTTTTTGCAAATGAGTAACGCCTCAATTTGTAAGGAAATAAATTTTGAAAAATTTATTCTGAATTTCGTATATTGAAAGTGGGGCGTTACAGTTTGGTATCAGAGCCAGTCTGCGTTTCTGAAGACTGGTTAAAGTGAACAATTTGATTTTGTGAATTGACCCTAAGTTATGACCACTCGCTCTCGTCGTGCGCTCCAGCTCAGGTATGCGTATCTAATTGAATTACAGATGATTGTGCAATAATTGATTATTTATGTGAAATCGGGGCTTAGGAAGTTATCCTCCTGCTTTTAAGCATTCTTGAACTCTAGATGAGTGGCGAAATTAGTTGTATTAACTTGAACTCTAGCGGTAAAGAGTTAAGTTCCGACTTGAGAAATTGTTTGCTTGGAAATTTGATATAGTGTTATCGAGTTAAATTCTGTTTATAGCAGTGCTTTTGCTATAAGACTTGTTGTCCTCAAGAGTGGACCATTCGCAATGCCATCTCTAAAGGAGAAGGCTTAAATTAAGGGAGCAGACGACCGAAGGAGTCTCTGCTATTTAGGTATTCAGGAGTCTGTAACCGTTGTCGATAGAACCATTAGATGCATGATTAGAAACCAGTCAAAGGCGGCGATGACCTATTCATTTGCGAAACTTCTCTTTCGTATATTAAGCCGCGAGCGATTTCCTTACAGCAGCAGGACTTACCGGGAACAACTTGAACCGATGAAGGAGGCGGTAAATCGTGGACTCGTGGATGCGAGGCAACTTTGTTCCCTTATCGAATTCTTGTCTTCTTATAGACTTTTGCAACCCTTGTTGTTTTGTATGATAAACAATTTTTAATTGTGCTTGAAGCTTCTTTCGTTAGCCAGTTTCTGTGTTTTGATAATTTCGCTTGATCTTCCCCTTCCTGGCGTAGAACTTCAGATGAAGCGATTTCACGCATGTGAATGAGTGTTTCTTACCACCTTAAATGATTATGCAGAAATATTTTAAGGAGGATAGATGAGTTCGGAGCAAGCACACCGTGAGGTGCAGAATCTTCTTAGTTTTAGTTATCGTATCTCTTGGCAGGAGATGCTGATTTGGGATTATTCCCGACTGAATGACCATATTAGAATCACTTTGAGAATTCTCGTTGATCTCTTCGTGTATTAGAGTGTGTCATTTCGAGGAGCCGGTGGACTTGGAGCTCGAACACGCCCCTTGCTATCTTTGAGACTTTTGAAACCTTTGAAATTGTGAAACGACTGAAATATATATTGGACCCAAAATTTTCGTTAATTTGTAAAACCATTTCTTTTAGTGATCTAAGATTGTAACCTTCCTATGAAACCTTGAACCAAATGTCGGCCCTGGCTGGGTGTAGCCACGCGAAGTGGTGGCCGAGCACGCACGACCATGCTGAGAGACGGGAGGCTTGCGCGCGGTAGACCATTGACTCGTATGCGAACTGCAGCTGCCATCACCGTACGCACGAACTCCCCAGGCCAGCGTATACGACCAACCATCGATGTTTTTCCTGAACTGTTAAAAACTGTTTCATGCTGGAATGCTTGATTACCCTTTTGAACCCCTTTCGTTCGAACCTTGAACTGAGAGCTCCAAGTCCCACTAGCTGTGTGTAAATCCTTGATCGATGATTTCGGATTGAGGAGTGTAGTCAATGAGTACCTATGCCTTATTTGAGAGTTTCTCGAGTGGGAAAATTAAAAATGTCGTATTGCTATTGGTCAATCCTTATGTTTGCACATAAGGGCTGCGTTCAACTCGTGGAGTCAATATCGTGTGGGTATGAGCATCTGGGGTTGTTTTGTATATCGTGTTGTTGTCTCTGTTGGAGACACACGGTCCGTGATAAAATCGTGAGCGAGTTGTCAGTATGACTCGGATACGAGACTGAAACTTGGCGTCACGCGTCCACCTTGTTGGTGAGGTAGTCGGAGTACGCTGCAATACACCGAACGACCTGTTGAGGTCTTGTGTGTTGTTAGGTACGAATTTAATTGTTGATACTCATGGGTATAGGCCAGGCCGGACTGAGCCTCTTGCAAGAAGATGTACGCCTGAGCTCGGGCAGGACTGATCACCCTTCCATGCAATAAGGTAAACATATGAGCATAGGGCGAGTCGGATTGAGTTCTGTATGTGAGTGTATGCTTTTCGAGTATAGGGCGATAGGACTCATGCGAGCGGAATCAAATTTCGGAGGAGGTGCCCGGGCCTCATGATTGAAAATTCCCGTTCAAGTCTGTCATTTTCCGTCAGATGCGTTCGCATTTCCGAGGACGGAAATATTTTAAGGAGGATAGATTGTAACGCCCCGTTCAATTTATAGAATTTCTCGGAATATTCTATTTATCGAATATTATTTATAAGGTTATATTTATTTTAATAGTCGCGTCGTCGACTTAAATAAAAGGGTGGAGTACTCGATCGTTTTTATTTGAAAATGTTCTTCGTTCGATGATACCGGTTTAATCACGTAGTTCGGATTTAACCCGTCCGATTATTGGATTTACGAATATCATACTATTGGGATTATTTATTTATTATTGCATTATTAATATTATTATTGTTATTATTATTTGTTGTTATTAGATGTCCTTTATGCCAAATTGTCTAAATTATTTATTATTATTATTATTATTATTATTATTATTATTATTATTATTATTATTATTATTATTATTATTATTATTATTGTTCTTGTTATTTGTTTAAGTGCTAAATTGCTAATATATAATATATAAAGTATTATCGTGTGTTATAAATATATATATATATA
Source organism: Striga hermonthica (assembly GCA_902706635.1). NCBI lineage: Eukaryota > Viridiplantae > Streptophyta > Magnoliopsida > Lamiales > Orobanchaceae > Striga > Striga hermonthica. The sequence continues at coordinate 1,560,389 of CACSLK010026087.1, forward strand.
TATATATATATATATATTACAGTTTACTTTAATTGCGATTGAACCCAAACCATTCATATTATTCCTAAGTGTTGAACCGGGAGAAGAGACCCGAACCCGACCCGTGCACCCATCGGCCTTTCTTTGTATTGTAGTCGTTTAGCTTTTTCTTTCGGCCCATTAAGCTATTAATTTTCGGCCCAATTGTAATAGAGGTTTCAGCCGGAGTTGAATTAATATCGGCCCAACTATGTGAATTTCCGCCCAAATTGTTTTCTCTTTTCTCTAAACACAAATCGATCGTCCCTCATCGATTATTTTCTCGCCGCTAAACCCTCAGGAGCATCAATCTCTTTTTGTGCGCAGAGAAATCCTCACACCTCAATAGTAGATCAATTCTCCCTAACCCAACAATCTCAAGCATCACCGTCGCACCCTTTCTTCCTTGCCATAGACCACCACGCGAGACGAGCAACAAATCTCGATCTAGCAGCAAAGGATTCCATCAGATGTCGTTTTCGGCGAGCAAGCATGCCTCACGCCATTGTTGGCAGAGTTGCAGCAAACAGTGGGCATCGTGAGCACCTTTTCCCGTTGATATCAGCCCTTTTCAGTTGTGCTATGTCCGTGAGGAAAGACCGAGAACAACAGCGGGTCCCGTCCCTTTTCTCGTCTCAGCCTTCTCGCCGAATCCCAACAGCCCGATGTTTCTCGGCGAGGCTCAGCCGTTGTTACTCCTACCACCGTGAGCAGCCCGGCCTCCTTGTTTCCACCGGCCATCCGAGCCCCGCTGTCACGTTCGCATTCAATCGCCAGTCGAGTCGCCGTCGCGATCACGATTTCAGTCACAGTAATCGAGTGTCGGTGATCAAGTTCCGTTCACTTCGAGCAACCAGCGAGTTACCATTCTCTCTCGCGAACCCCCATCTTGACCCGCTGCCCCGTCGAGCGAGCCCAGCGAGCCCTCACCAACCCGTTGCCGCTTTCAAACGAGCAGCGGTTAAGGGCAGACTTCCGACCGACGTCTCTCCCCTGCTGCTCGCGTGAACCTTGAAGAACCGACACACTATTCTCTACCGACGGCCAGCCTCTATTCGAGCTCTCGTGCATGAGCGTGCATGTAACGCCCCGTCCGATTTATAGAATTTCTCGAAATATTCTATTTATTGAATATTATTTATAAGGTTATATTTATTTTATTAGTCGCAATGTCAACTTAAATAATAGGNNNNTTATGTGTTAGATATGAAAGGAGTTCCATCTGATTTTGATAAGTATGTGCTTATGTGATTATTTTTGTCGGTTTACGTTGAATTCGTGATCGAGCAATGAAATTGTGGAACCCACTTTCGTTTATGTGATTAATGATGCTGTTAATAGTGCCTTTGATCATAGTTGGAGTGTTAAATAGTTTGTTTATGATATGGAGATAAATGTATTATAGTTTGTTGAGATTTCATGGAAAAGCATGATTTTTATATCTTTGTTTTGCCCCAGTTAAGGGCCTCAGGACCTCATTTTTTGTAATCCTTGTCTTCATATGATATGTAGCTTGTTCTGTTGTTTTTAAGAGAGCTTTGGAATTATCGAATTTTGATTTGAAACGAATAAGTTATGATTTTTATAAAATTATCGCGCAAGCAGTTTTTTTTAGAAAACCCGACAGCAAATTATGTTAGATATTAGCTCAAACTGAAAAATGTTCTTCCAAAACATTGTAGTATTTTGAGTTAGATTTCAGTGAGATTTGGAATTTTGAAATTCGGAGTTAATTTGAATTTATTATGAATTTTTAAAGTTGTACCTACAAGCAGTTTTTGTAATTCCGGGCAGATTTGAGGAATATGATGTTGGGCTGATTTTGATGATTTATTGTGGCAATATAAAAGTGTAATCATCATGAAACTTGTAGTACTTGTTATAAGATTTCATTAGAAGTAGAAATCATGCAAATTAGAGTTTTGGTTGATTTTATATGATTTTTCCAAGATGGGGTTATGCCCAGATTTTTAAAACAGTGGCTGTTATTATGCTCAGAATGTATGCTCTGAAAGGGTGCCTTTAACGTGATTATTTGTAAACATGCTCTTCTTGAAACTTGTAGCATTCCAAGTGTAGATATTGTAGGTTTTTAGTTTGTATGATTTAGAATTGTGTAGCATTAGATATTGTTGTTTTAGTGACCTGCTATAAGTTGATAAAAAGTTGCGTTGGCATATTTCTTGACCTATGTGTTTTATGCTTAAATTCGGTTTTAAAGTTGTTGTTGACTTAAGTGATCAACATAAAAGTTGTATATATATGTGTGAGCTGCTCATTAGTTTTGGAATCACCTAAATAGCATGCTTGTAGCTCATGTTACCTTGGAAATATTGAGACCATACGAGTTGTTCATTCTCATTTCGGGTCTACAGTTATGTTTTGTGTTGTTATTGAACTATGTGGCTAATTTATATCGCATGAGTATAGTTAAGTGCTTGCGTGTTGGATAGTCTTTCATAGGACTATTTTGTGTAATGTAGGTATGTGACGAGCTATGTTTCGGCCTACCTTTTTCACTCGAATTACTGTGATTTCGTCCTTCGGATACCAGGTGGGTTTTATTTGAAAATTTCCTATGTTGTAAATGTTAATAAATGATTTATTTGTGGTATGCTCAAAGTATGCATGTGGATCATGTAGCCTTCGGTGTGAGCTGTACTGGCTACCGAACGGTTATCCCTTTGTTAAGATTTCCCCCTAAAACCCACGGTGGGCCATATCGATGTAAGTCACATGGAGATGCCTTCGATATGTTTGTTCGATGTAAGTCACGTGACGATGCTTTCCAATTGAATGTCGATGTAAGACACATGGCGATGCCTTCGACATGTACTCCTACAGTCTAGTTGACGATGTAAGACACATGGCGATGCCTTCGAAGATACTAGCTGTAGCTAATGATAGATGTGTACACCTGAGTATTGATTATTGATTATTGATATTATTGATGGGGAATGAAATAGACTACTGCTTCGTATACATGCTGAGACCATACCTTATTGATTATTGATTACTGATGATTATTGGCATTAACGTTTATTGCATAGTGGTGAGCACTACTGTTCCTCTTGTGCTCATCCCCACCTGCTCTTCATGGATGCAGGTTAGTATTGCGGGCACGACAGAGGGAGGCCAGTGGTGGTCTATAATTGAATGATGCTTCCGCCTATTGAATTGTCTTATGATATTATTGCATTTTGAATAATGGATATTGGATTATTGAGAATTAAATTATTGTTAAGGAGATTCTCCTTAGATCCTTTTGAGGATTTATGATTGTTTAAATGAATAATGATGATTGATGATTGAGAATTGCGATTAATGTTGATTATTGGGTATCGTTTTTGCAAATGAGTAACGCCTCAATTAGTAATAAAATAAATTTTGAAAAATTTATTCTGAATTTCGTCTATTAAAAGTGGGGCTTACAGTTTGGTATCAGATCCAGTCTGTGTTTTTGTAGACTGGTTAAAGTGAACAATTTGATTATGTGAATCGACCCTAAGTTATGACCACTCGCTCTCGTCGTGTCGCGCCAGCTCAGGTATGCGTACCTAATTGAATTACAGATAATTGTGCAATAATTGATTATTGATGTGAAATTGGGGCTTAGGAAGTTATCCTCCTGCTTTTAAGCATTCTTGAACTCTAGATGAGTGGCGAACTTAGTTGTATGAACTTGAACTCTAGCGGTTAAGAGTTAAGTTCTGACTTGAGAAATTGTTTGCTTGGAAATTTGATATAGTGTTATCGAGTTAAATTTTGTTTATAGTAGTGCTTTTGCTATAAGACTTGCTGTCCTCAAGAGAGGACCATTCGCAATGCCATCTCGAAAGGAGAAGGCTTAAATGAAGGGAGCAGACGGCCGAAGGGAGTCTGTAACCGTTGTCGATAGGACCATTAGATGCATGATTAGAAACCAGTCAAACGCGGCGAGGACCTATTCATTTGCGAAAATTCTCTTCAGTATATTAAGCCGTGAGCGATTTCCTTGCAGCAGCAGGACTTACCTGGAACAACTTGAACCGATGAAGGAGGCGGTAAATCGTGGACTCATAGATGCGAGACAACTTTGTTCCCTTATCAGATTCTTGTCTTCTTATAGACTTTTGCAACCCCTGTTGTTTTGTATGATAAACAATTTTAAATTGTGCTTGAAGCTTCTTTTGTTAGCCAGTTTTTATGTTTTGATAATTTCGCTTGATCTTCCCCTTCCTGGTGTAGAACTTCAGATGAAGCAATTTGACGCATGTGAAGGAGTGTTTCTTACCACCTTAAAAGATTATACAAAAATCTTTTAAGGAGGATAGATGAGTTCGGAGCAAGCACACCGTGAGGTGCAGAATCTTCTTAGTTTTGAATTATGTTCGTCTCAGTCTTTAGGAAATCCCGTTCTTTTACTTCTTTCGGAGTATTGAGGGAGCTGACGTGACGTCCGATGCTGGTAGTCAGAAAAATCGAGGCGAGCTATTTATAGTATCTCTTGGCAGGAGCTGCTGATTTGGGATTATTCCCGACTGAATAACTGTATTAGAATCTCTTTGAGAATTCTCGTTGATCTCTTTGCGTATTAGAGTGTGTCGTTTCGAGGAGCCAGTGGACTTGGAGCTCGAACACGCCCCTTGCTATCTTTGAGACTTTTGAAACCTGTAAAATTATGAAACGACTGAATATATTGGACCCAAAATTTTCGTTAATTTGTAAAACCATTTCTTTTAGTGATTTAAGATTGTAACCTTCCTGTGAAACCTTGAACCAAATGTTGGCTCTGGCTGGGTGTAGCCACGCGAAAGGGTGTCCGAGCACGCACGACCATGCTGAGAGACGGGAGGCTTGCGCGCGGCCGACCGTTGACTCGCATGTGAACTGCAGCCACCATCACCGTACCCACGAACTCCCCAGCCCAGCGTATACGACCAACCATCGATGTTTTTCCTGAACTGTTAAAAATCGTTTCATGCTGGAATGCTTGATTACCCTTTTGAACCCCTTTCGTTCGAACCTTGAACCGAGAGCTCCAAGTCCCCCTAAATGTGTAAATCCTTAATCGATGTGTAGTGAACCAGTTGTTGTGGAATTTTTATTGTAATTTAATATTTGGATTTTTTTGAGAAGTTGATTTTGGTAGGAGAATTTTTGGGAAGAAGATGAGGAATAGGGAGAGAGAGAGAGAGTAGAGTAAGAGAGAGAAAGAGAATATTTCAGTTGGCAACCATAATGCCGTCACTCTTCATTTCCACCATAATATTCATAACAAACTGGTCCCACACATTTGTTTTTCACCAAACATTTTACCCAAATGAATTTGGGCTCATTACTAAATTAAACAGAAAATGAAATAATAAAATAACAATGCATCAACCAAGTGGACGGCCCGGATCA